>OU779868.1:0-10000 GCA_916999025.1 Orgyia antiqua | reverse complement strand
CCCCTGAGTACCGGCCTGATCCCCCTCTTGGCCTCGTACAGGGAAGCATTTTCCCTGATACGAATGTCAAGGGGGAGTGTTCCGGACAGTACCAGGGATGCGTTGAGAGAGGTCGTACGGTACGCTCTGCACATTTTTTGTGTAAATGGGCGCTGGGCTGCATTTAGTATTTTCTGTATACCTTTTCTTTTTGTAGCAGTGGCCCAAGCACATGCCGCGTAGGTGATTACAGGTTCCACAGCCACTTTGTAGATGATCTTGACGATGTCGGTGTGAAGACCCCAGGTCGCCTTTGCCACCCTTGACAACTTCTTTCCTATTGCCAAAGCCTTCGCACAAATGTTTCTCACATGGCTTTCAAAACTGAGTTTATTGTCGATGGTGATTCCCAGTAGTTTTAGTTCTGTGGATAGGGTGATGTCGGTCCCGCCCATGACCAGAGCTGGGGGGTCGTATTTGAGCTTGTTGGTTATTAAAATTGCCTTGGTTTTGTGAGGCGCAAACTTGAGTTTATTTTCGATCCCCCATCTCTGGACATGGTCGAGAGCGGCATTTCCCTGCTCCTGGATCTCCGCCGCACGGTCCGCTGAGAAGAGGAGCACTATGTCGTCGGCAAATGCCTGACAATAGTACCCCCCCTCCCAGAGGCTTCGCAGCAGTGGATCCAGGAGCAGGTTCCACAGAATAGGTCCACCTATTGAACCCTGGACACATCCTTTATTTGTGGTCTTGCGGTGATTGTGACCAGCATATCTCAGCTCGACTGATCGTTCCTCTAGGTAGTGACAGATGATACCCTTCAAGCCCTCCGGGCATTCCTCCTCTGACAAACGTGCTTTAATTTTTGGCCACCAAGCGCTGTCGAAGGCTCCCTCTATGTCCAGCGACACCAACGTGATGAGCTTCTTCTTACGAAGCTCGCCCCTCACGTGGGCCACCAGGTCATAGAGGGAGTCCTCGGTTCCTCGCTGTGGCATGAAGCCGTATTGTCTTGGACTGATGCGTGGGACCAAATGCCATTTCAATCGATCTATCACCATCTTTTCCAAGATCTTTCCAAGCACCGGGAGGAGACCTATAGGTCTATATGATCTCGGGTTTGTATAATCCTCCTTCCCCGGTTTCCGGAGAGCCACCACGATTGCCGTCTTCCAAGCCCGCGGGAAGCAGGACAGTCTCCAACATTTATTATACAGGGCCAAGTGTAACTCCATATCCCCAAGGATCACCCTGGAGCAGATGTCTGCCGTGAGGCCGTCCGCCCCAGGGGCCTTTTTCGGGTTAAAAGCAGTTGTGGCCGCCTCCAGCTCCTCCGACGTGAAGTCTACATCTTCATCTCTACACCGTGCCAGCGCCACCCCACTCGCGAGCTCTCTGACCCGGCGCTGTTCCGGGCTCTCCCCGTCCTCGTCGTCGTCGGGGAAGAAAGTCTCGGCCAATAATTTGGCTGACTCCCGCTTGTCTATGTAGCTGCCGTTTTTACACAACTGCTCCTCTTCAGCTCTTTTGGTAGCACTCCGAATCACCCTATACACCCCGTCCCACACAGTTTCTTTTTCCTGCTTCTCGCAAAATACTTTCCAACTGGCCGTTTGTGCCTCCTTTACCGCTAACTGATACTTTTCCTTTATTTTCAGGTAGTTTTCGACGGTGGTCTGTCTGCGGCTCGGCCTCGCACAACGAATTCGGCGCTTCATGGTGGAGACTTCGCGCTTCATGGTTTGCAGCTCTTCGGTCCACCATGGTATGGTAAGTATTTGCTTTTTATGTTTTCTTAGCATTTCCCCATCACATACTTCGATGATTGCTTCTGTGTATCGGGTCACCAGATCCTCCAAACTTTCCCTATCCATTATGCCTTTAATCCTCTCTTTATCTATACCATATTTTTCTCTTTGCAGGTTCATAGCAATGTTAAATTTTTCCCAGTTAACCTTCTTGGTACTGTATTTGCGAGTTGTCCTGTTGATTGTTATTCCACTCTGCTTACGGAGCCTCATCCCGTACATAATAGCATTGTGGTCAGAGCCAGTAAAATCCTCAACCACACGCCATCCCTCGACACGGTCCAGGAGGTCGGCGCTGCAGCACGTCACATCCACAAAGCTGGTGTATCGACGACCACCACGAACCGTGTCGAAGGTCGGCGTGTTTCCCTCATTCAATACGTGCAAGTCCAGCTCCACCAGAGTGCTCATTACATCCTCACCTCTTCCGTCTCCCTTTGTACCCCCCCACCACATGCTCTTTGCATTACAATCACCCCCTATGATCACTCTGGTGGTGCCCGCGTTGCTCAGTATATTTTTGAGGTGGTTTAGGTACTGGTCGATGGATTTGTCGGGTTCGAAATAGAATGATATCACAAGGACATCCCAGGGATCCGAATGCACCATCACCACGGCGAAGTTATTTGTTGTGTAATTTTGGCAAAGTGTTGCTGAAATTTCCGGATTGTGCACGACGACCGCCGCCTTTACAGGACCTTCTGTTCTGTTCCCGCTTTGGTAGACCCTGGCGGTTCCCGTAGACTTCATTTCGCCGGTTCCTCCAACGTAAGGCTCCTGTATGAGGGCTACCGCCACCTTCCTTTTCTCGGCTTCGAGGAAGTATTCCGTGGCGGCCAGCTGCTTACGCTGGAGGTTGGCTTGCACAAATGTGTACAGGTCTATCTGTGGTGCTGCGGTCGTCGCGCCATGGTTTGTCCTTGGTTTCGGTGCGTTGCCCTTAACAATAAGCCACGGTTGCCCTTGCGATACCATCCCACTTCACCCTAATAGGACAGACCTCGCTGAACACCGAGTGTAGCACTTCTTGTTGCTTGGCTCTTTTGCAGTTTATGCATCCAGGGGTCTGGCCCCCGGCCACCAGCGGACACTCCGCTCTCACGTGTGGATCTCCGCAGTTGTGGCAGAGATCGGCCTGCTCCGTGCAGTGCCTCCGCCCGTGGCCGTAGGCCAGACACCTGGTGCACTGCATCAGAGGGGTCTGATCTTCCACTTTCACCTTCTGTAGATCCACGTACACACTGCCTGCGTCCGTAAGTCGCTTCCACAATTTAGGTGAGACTCGGAGGACGGCGTGGCACTCGTGTGGGTTCCTCGCCCTCCTCCGATATCTGACTTCCATTTTTTGTTCCTCGGGTGATAGATCCTTCAATAGGTGCTTGTTTTGTTCCCTGATAGCTCTTACCACGTCGGGGTCGGTGTTGTATGACAGCATGTTTCTAAGTATTACCAGGGGGTCTTTGTTGCGGGCTTCCTGCACGGCCAACGTCTCATTTTGGCTAAGGTGCGTGACCGCTTTGGCGAGGTCTTTCCTGTTTGGGCAGCTAATGACGATTTTGCCATCACGCACCTTGCGAAGCCTTTCCACCTGCAGCCCCCTGGTTTTTGCGTCCAAGGTGGTCCTTACTGTTTCCACCAGCTGATCGCTGGTCGATTTGCCCTCCTTTGTGGAAACTATCAGGGAATACGTTGGCGCCTTTGGGGTTCTTGTTCCAGTCCGTGGTTTTGCGAGTACTTCCGCGTAAGTAGGTGCCGCTGCTTTTACCGCCTCCAGGGTTTCACCCAGCTCCTTGCTCATCCTGCTGAGCTCCCTGGTGGTTTGGGTGCCGTCTAGGAGGCTGTCTATCTTCCCATCCATGCCACCCAGACGGTCCCGCACCTCGGCCATGGCGACTTCCATACCCAGGTCGACCGCTTCTCCTCTTCCGGCGTTGCCCGGTTCTTCCTGTCCCCGTTCCTCCATTCTGGTCATTATCCTTTCCACTCTCTCTATCCTTGCCAGGAGTGGTCCGACGTGACGGGTAAGTACCTCTTCCATCCTTCCAGTACCCCCGGAGTCCGGCTCCACAGCGTCACGCGCCCTCTCAATTCCGTCCAACCTTGTATGGACAGATTCGAGCATTGCCATGATCTTAGACTCTGTGGCCTCGGCCTCAGCACGGCTCGACCCAGTCCCGGTCAACGCATCGGTGTTTCTATTTTCCAGCTGTCGCTGGAGAGACAGAAGGGTCGCCTCAATGTCAAGCGTGGAGGACCTGATCGCGTCCACCCTGGTACTATGTGCTACAAGTTGTCGGATTCCACGGTCCATGGACGCGACCGTGCCCCCCACGCCCAAATCTGGTGTTGTGTAGCAGGTTTTGAGCGACTCTATCTGTCTCTCCAGGTCGTTGATGGCCTTGATCGGGCCATCTAATTCAAAATTCAGCCAGGTCCACGTGGATTCCACTGTCTTCTGCGTGTTAATCAAAATGCGTTCGTTGTCTTCCAACTTTTGTGCATAATTGTTGATTTGTTCAGCGATCATTCTGTTGTGGGCTCTTTCTACGCGTACCATTTCCTTTGCGGCTCTTGTTCTCTCTTGTTCGGCTGCCAGTTTGTGCCTGGCCCTGGAGTCGGATATGGACAGCACCAGCTCGTAGAGCTGGTGTAGGCACGTCAGTGCCTCCACCCTGCACTCCCGCTTCATATTGCCGGCTTTTTCGATGGCCTCTTTGCCAAGAAGCATCAGCTCATTGGCCTTTTTGGTAGCGAGGTCCATTGAAGCTCCGGCACCCCTGCAGGAGGGCGGAATGACACTGACGCGCCTGCTGCACGCGCTGGCGCTGTCCACGTCCGACCAGTCATCCTCGGTTCGGATTTCAATTGTTTCAGATCTTTCTGGCGCTGAGTCGTTTTCGTTGTCCATTTCTATCTCGATCGCGGCTATCATTGCGTCTGTTTCCGTGTAATCGGTAAGGTGTGACGTTGCCGGTGACTGTGGTGGTGTCTCTTTTTTGGCTTCCGCCAGGGTTGCCTGCTCCAGAACCCTGACCCTGAGCGGGTCTTTAGATGTTATTTTCCGCGGTTCTTTAGTCGTCTTCTTTCCCTTTGTTAAGTTAGCGGTTCCCTTTTGCGACATTTTTGTAGAGGTAATCGGCTTGGTATACAGGTAAGTATGTCAATAACGGTAAGTATATGTCAAACAATCAGGTAAGTCCACGGTGTATAGTTTTACGATAAACAAACGATCAAAAATATCACAACAACAAATCAATATACAGTACAAATAAATATAAATGTCAATAAATTCAGTAAAAGTTCAATAAAATTCAATAAAATTCAATAAATTTCAATAAAAATCAATAGTATTTCAATAATTCAATATAATAATTTTTGTATATTTCGAGTACTTCAATAAATTGTTATTTTAATAATTTTTTTGTTTTATGTTTCAGGTGCAGGAGGACGCCCGCGCGCGCCGCTTCACCGTCAGGAGACAGGTAAGTACAGAGAAGAAAAAGTGAAAAGAAATTTTTGAAGAAGTTGGAGAAGATGGAGAAGAAGAACGCTCGCAGTGCCAATCGACAGAGCCGGACACGCCGATGCCAGCAGAGAAAACCCCAGCGCTCTATCTACTATATCTACCGAGATATCGGGCTCCGAAAATGGCAGGTCCCTTACCGGGTCGTTTACTTTCGATTTTTAAAGGCCGATATCTCGGCTTCTACTGGTCGCAGAGCACCAGAAATTGATATCTGGGCTGGCCCCGACGTCCCGCGCACGTTTTAGTCGAGAGCGACCACTAGAGTTCTGTGAGCTTTGATTTGAGATTCCTGTGTGTACTGACACGCGCAAGCTCCCCCCAGGCTACCCAGAAGAAGTCCCGTAGAAATCGGGCAATAAACAACAGAGTTATGGCCCCTTTAAATTTTCAAGATGGCCGCCAATGTGTCAAACAGAAATTTTGACTTTGATTATCTCGGGAACTAAACGTCGTAGATAGCTGGTGTTTGGGTTCGGAGAGTGTATTATTTAAAGATCTAGACGTTCCCAGTGCGAGCGAGACTAAGAAATTTTTTAGCTCAAATTGGGACCGGACCACAAATTTATAAAAGCTTACGTCCCCTAGATGCCAAAAGTGGAAAAACGGTGATTCTGCGACCAATAGAAGCAAGCACACGACGATTCAAAGATTTTCAAGATGGCGGACAAACTGTCAGTGTCAGTCTTTGATCGCCGATAACTCGGCCCACAGTAGTCACAGGAACTCCGTTCTTCTTTTGTTAAGATATAGAATTTTGTTATCTAACCAATTATTAAAGAATTTAGAGTCAAGAAATCCCCCCCCCCAATTTCAAATTTACCAAGATTTTAAGAAAATTTTTAAGAGGCAAGTAAGTATAGAAGAAACCGCAGCTCTCTACGACGCTCGGCTCGCGAGATATTTACGATCGAAAAACCGAAGATTTTGCGCATAAAAAACAAAATGGCGACTTTAGTCCGGAAAAAACGCTAAAATCGTCGCGTTTCAACCGAATTTGATGTGCGATACGTCGTTTGAAAGGTATTTTTATTCTCTATTCAAAAACGTTCATGAAATAATTTTAATAACTTTAACTTTTAATTATTTTGCAAATAAAGATTTATAAACTTAAAAATATGATAACTTTGGATATATAAGAGATAAAATCGCGGTTAAGGTGTTGGAATTTTTGTTTTAATGAGTACTATCTAAAGAAATTAATAAGGAATTTGGAAGAGTTGTAATCGCTGGGTTATTCTAGATATTTGAAAAGTTAAAAAATTTTTCGGTTTTTCGGTCGCGGTACACTGAAATTTTGTCAAAAAATTCTAAAACTAGGTTCGTCGTCTTGCCACAGCCTGAGCGCCAACAACTGCAGTTGAAAAAGTAGTAGTCGTAGATCTTGTTCCTGAGATATTTGAAGACGAAGTTTTCGAAGTTTTCAATTTTTTGTCAAAAAAGTATAAGTGAATTTTTTGTTTAAAAACCTGTTTTAGGATGCTCTGATACGCCCGCAGCTCCAGTAAAATTTTCAAGTTTGTAGCTCTGGTAGATTCGTGGCTCGTGCCTCGTGGTAATTTCGGTTTTCTTGTAATAACTCAGCCGTCTACTGTGCCAGGAAGATGATGATGACTCGAGGTTGTAGGGGCACCTGTGGCGCACCTGCAGAGTATTTTTCCGCAGTGCTATCACAACAGGTGACGAAGTTATTGGCGAAAAACACACAAAAACTTGGTTTTATAACCTCAAAAATGGCGGTTTTTTGCTTCCCCTACTTCGGGGAAGCTATTTTTGCACTTCACTGATACGGGGCCGTATGGGGCTCACAGACGCGCACAAAACGAGATGTCGCACGGGTTGCTATCACCACTATATCCGGAGTTACGAATTTTTTTCTGCGGAGCTCGAGCGAAAAGCAGCTGTTTCGAGGCGCTGTCGGGCGCAGACTCGGTTAGGTTAGGTTAGGTTAGGTTAGGTTAGGTTAGGTTAGGTTAGGTTAGGTTAGGTTAGGTTAGGTTAGGTTAGGTTAGGTTAGGTTAGGTTAGGTTAGGTTAGGTTAGGTTAGGTTAGGTTAGGTTAGGTTAGGTTAGGTTAGGTTAGGTTAGGTTAGGTTAGGTTAGGTTAGGTTAGGTTAGGTTAGGTTAGGTTAGGTTAGGTTAGGTTAGGTTAGGTTAGGTTAGGTTAGGTTAGGTTAGGTTAGGTTAGGTTAGGTTAGGTTAGGTTAGGTTAGGTTAGGTTAGGTTAGGTTAGGTTAGGTTAGGTTAGGTTAGGTTAGGTTAGGTTAGGTTAGGTTAGGTTAGGTTAGGTTAGGTTAGGTTAGGTTAGGTTAGGTTAGGTTAGGTTAGGTTAGGTTAGGTTAGGTTAGGTTAGGTTAGGTTAGGTTAGGTTAGGTTAGGTTAGGTTAGGTTAGGTTAGGTTAGGTTAGGTTAGGTTAGGTTAGGTTAGGTTAGGTTAGGTTAGGTTAGGTTAGGTTAGGTTAGGTTAGGTTAGGTTAGGTTAGGTTAGGTTAGGTTAGGTTAGGTTAGGTTAGGTTAGGTTAGGTTAGGTTAGGTTAGGTTAGGTTAGGTTAGGTTAGGTTAGGTTAGGTTAGGTTAGGTTAGGTTAGGTTAGGTTAGGTTAGGTTAGGTTAGGTTAGGTTAGGTTAGGTTAGGTTAGGTTAGGTTAGGTTAGGTTAGGTTAGGTTAGGTTAGGTTAGGTTAGGTTAGGTTAGGATAGGTTAGGTTAGGTTAGGTTAGGTTAGGTTAGGTTAGGTTAGGTTAGGTTAGGTTAGGTTAGGTTAGGTTAGGTTAGGTTAGGTTAGGTTAGGTTAGGTTAGGTTAGGTTAGGTTAGGTTAGGTTAGGTTAGGTTAGGTTAGGTTAGGTTAGGTTAGGTTAGGTTAGGTTAGGTTAGGTTAGGTTAGGTTAGGTTAGGTTAGGTTAGGTTAGGTTAGGTTAGGTTAGGTTAGGTTAGGTTAGGTTAGGTTAGGTTAGGTTAGGTTAGGTTAGGTTAGGTTAGGTTAGGTTAGGTTAGGTTAGGTTAGGTTAGGTTAGGTTAGGTTAGGTTAGGTTAGGTTAGGTTAGGTTAGGTTAGGTTAGGTTAGGTTAGGTTAGGTTAGGTTAGGTTAGGTTAGGTTAGGTTAGGTTAGGTTAGGTTAGGTTAGGTTAGGTTAGGTTAGGTTAGGTTAGGTTAGGTTAGGTTAGGTTAGGTTAGGTTAGGTTAGGTTAGGTTAGGTTAGGTTAGGTTAGGTTAGGTTAGGTTAGGTTAGGTTAGGTTAGGTTAGGTTAGGTTAGGTTAGGCTAGGTTAGGTTAGGTTAGGTTAGGTTAGGTTAGGTTAGGTTAGGTTAGGTTAGGTTAGGTTAGGTTAGGTTAGGTTAGGTTAGGTTAGGTTAGGTTAGGTTAGGTTAGGTTAGGTTAGGTTAGGTTAGGTTAGGTTAGGTTAGGTTAGGTTAGGTTAGGTTAGGTTAGGTTAGGTTAGGTTAGGTTAGGTTAGGTTAGGTTAGGTTAGGTTAGGTTAGGTTAGGTTAGGTTAGGTTAGGTTAGGTTAGGTTAGGTTAGGTTAGGTTAGGTTAGGTTAGGTTAGGTTAGGTTAGGTTAGGTTAGGTTAGGTTAGGTTAGGTTAGGTTAGGTTAGGTTAGGTTAGGTTAGGTTAGGTTAGGTTAGGTTAGGTTAGGTTAGGTTAGGTTAGGTTAGGTTAGGTTAGGTTAGGTTAGGTTAGGTTAGGTTAGGTTAGGTTAGGTTAGGTTAGGTTAGGTTAGGTTAGGTTAGGTTAGGTTAGGTTAGGTTAGGTTAGGTTAGGTTAGGTTAGGTTAGGTTAGGTTAGGTTAGGTTAGGTTAGGTTAGGTTAGGTTAGGTTAGGTTAGGTTAGGTTAGGTTAGGTTAGGTTAGGTTAGGTTAGGTTAGGTTAGGTTAGGTTAGGTTAGGTTAGGTTAGGTTAGGTTAGGTTAGGTTAGGTTAGGTTAGGTTAGGTTAGGTTAGGTTAGGTTAGGTTAGGTTAGGTTAGGTTAGGTTAGGTTAGGTTAGGTTAGGTTAGGTTAGGTTAGGTTAGGTTAGGTTAGGTTAGGTTAGGTTAGGTTAGGTTAGGTTAGGTTAGGTTAGGTTAGGTTAGGTTAGGTTAGGTTAGGTTAGGTTAGGTTAGGTTAGGTTAGGTTAGGTTAGGTTAGGTTAGGTTAGGTTAGGTTAGGTTAGGTTAGGTTAGGTTAGGTTAGGTTAGGTTAGGTTAGGTTAGGTTAGGTTAGGTTAGGTTAGGTTAGGTTAGGTTAGGTTAGGTTAGGTTAGGTTAGGTTAGGTTAGGTTAGGTTAGGTTAGGTTAGGTTAGGTTAGGTTAGGTTAGGTTAGGTTAGGTTAGGTTAGGTTAGGTTAGGTTCAGGTTAGGTTAGGTTAGGTTAGGTTAGGTTAGGTTAGGTTAGGTTAGGTTAGGTTAGGTTAGGTTAGGTTAGGTTAGGTTAGGTTAGGTTAGGTTAGGTTAGGTTAGGTTAGGTTAGGTTAGGTTAGGTTAGGTTAGGTTAGGTTAGGTTAGGTTAGGTTAGGTTAGGTTAGGTTAGGTTAGGTTAGGTTAGGTTAGGTTAGGTTAGGTTAGGTTAGGTTAGGTTAGGTTAGGTTAGGTTAGGTTAGGTTAGGTTAGGTTAGGTTAGGTTAGGTTAGGTTAGGTTAGGTTAGGTTAGGTTAGGTTAGGTTAGGTTAGGTTAGGTTAGGTTAGGTTAGGTTAGGTTAGGTTAGGTTAGGTTAGGT
>OU779867.1:34192500-34402500 GCA_916999025.1 Orgyia antiqua | reverse complement strand
TTTTTTTTTTTTTTTTTTTTTTTTTTTTTTTTTTTTTTTTTTTTTCGCAGGGGAATGCATTTACGCACACCCACTCCTGTCAGTGCGGACCAGACGACTACGCTCTGGTAGGAGTGGGTAGTGTCGGACTCGCCGTGGACGTCACGGAATACCGACTAAACCTAACTGCGGCGCTCTACCCGTCTATTGGGAGCGCCGGAGGTTCTCCGTTCCGAACTCTCTCCGACGCTCAGACGTTAGCCCGGCAGGGCTACGGCCTGATCGATCGCCATCTAAGGCGGGGGGTGGAGGCGGGCATACTGACGCCGCCTCCTCCCTGGCCTTGCTCGGCGGAGCGGGTCCGCACTGGCGTTAGCCTCCCGTTCCCGCTCCGCAGCCTCCTTCAGGAGCATTATAGACTCACTGAAGTCGGCAACAGCCTGCCAGCACCTGTCGCCACGCAACATGGCGCTCACTGTTGCTCCCAGCGACAGGTCCCCGCCGATGACGGCGGCCAGATCGCTCCGCTGTGCCTGCCAGGCAGCGCAATACTCCCTGGTGTGGCGCGCCGTGTCTTCGGTCGCGCCACACTCTTTGCAGGAGGGTGAGGTCTCCCTCCTGGCTATCTGATGCAGGTACTTACCGAAACAGCCGTGTCCGGTAAGCACCTGCGTCAGCCGGAACGTTAGCACCCCGTGCCTTCGTTCCAACCACTCCCGGATTCTTGGCCGGATGGCCTCCACGATTTCCACACCGGCGGCGGGAGTCCTCAGTTCGTCTCCCCACCGCCGGATGAGGGCACTCTGGGCCTCAGCCCGCAAATTGCCCACGGCCGGTTCCTCGCCCCGAGATCGCGCCACTGCGCGGTGACGGTAGACCTCTGCCAAGACGTCCGCCTCGAGTTCCCAAGGCGGGTCGCTCGCCAGGACCGTAGCAGCCGTCCATGAGACTGTACGATACCCCCTGATGGCCCTCACCGCGATAACTCTCTGAGATCTCCTCAGCAGAGCTTTGTTACGCGCGGTGAGAGCGTCAACCCAGACTGGGGCGCCGTACAGCGCCATGGACCTCACGATCCCGCTGTACAGCCTCCGGCAAGACGACCCTGGACCGCCAGTGTTGGGCAGAAGTCTACCCAGCGCTGCGGCTGTTTTCACCAGCTTCGGGGCGAGTTGGGCGAAGTGAGGCCCAAAGCACCATTTTCCGTCTAGGTGCAGGCCCAAGTGTTTCATGTGGGCCCGCACCGGCACATCCTGTCCAAGAATCCTCAATTTTGCCCCTCGGGGGGCACCGCGACGCGGGCCGTGAAATAGGAGGGCCTCCGTTTTACTGACGGAGACCCTCAGGCCCAGCATGCCAATCCGCTCTATGACGAGCGCCGTTCCGACCTCGGCCAGACGGGCTGCTGCCTCAAAACTACTCCCCCTCGCCGTGACGAGGGTGTCATCCGCGTAGCAGGACACCCCCATCCCGGGGAGGAGCTCACCGCGCAACAACCAATCGTACCCGATGTTCCACAGCGTCGGACCCAGAACCGACCCCTGTGGAACACCGCGCTCCATGCGACGCCGGAACAGACGCCCGTCGGTGCCCTCCCACACGACATACCTTTCATCGAGATACGCCTCCAGCAGCCTCCGGAGGTACGGGGGCACTCCATGGAACCGGAGCGCCTCCCTCAACGTCTCGAACGGCAGGCTGCCGAAGGCGTTCTCGATGTCGAGCGAGACTGCCAGAACCACGTCTCCCTGGGAGACGGCGTCCGTCGAGAGGGCCTTTAGGGCGACCAGCGCGTCCGTGGTCGATCGGCCCCCTCTGAAGCCGTACTGTGACTCTGACAGTCCCGGTCCCACTTCCTCGAGGTGCTGAACGAGACGGCCCACGAGTACCCTCTCAGCCGTTTTGGCCGTTTCGTTCAGCAGAACCAGCGGTCTGTATGCGGAAGGAGAGTCCAGAGGTCGCCCTTCCTTCCGCAACAGACAGAGACGGCCGGTTTTCCACTCCTTCGGGAACTGCCCGGACCTCAAACACATATCGAGCAGTTCCCGATAGGACTCCCGCAGTGCCCTCATGGCGATGTACAAGACTCGGCCCGGTACGCCGTCCGGGCCGGGCGCCTTTTTGTTTGTCGACAGCCGGTCCAAGGCCCGGTCCAACTCTTCCTCGGTGACGGGGGGGACGGAGTCGTCCGGATCCCCCGCCGCCGCTCGGCGAGACATGACTGGGGGGACGTGCTCCGTCGACCGAGGGAGCAGGCCCTCCACGACCCCCAACAGGACATCCTCTCGAAGAGTCTCGATGACAGGGGCGCCGCGTGCGCGGAGTTTATTCCGCGCAGCAAGGAAGGGGCGCCCCCATGGATCCCTGCTGAGGCCCTCCAGCATCTCCTCTCGTGCCTCGGCCTTCGACCGACTGATGGCCCGCTGCAGGCTCCTCTTAGCCTCCCGGTAGTCAACCCGCAGCTGACCCTCGACAAACCCGGCGCCGTGGCGACGCCGACCCCTCATCAGGGCCCGCCGCGCCCGCATGCACGCCGCCCGAAGCTCGGCAATTTCGGGCGACCACCAGTACACCTGCCGACGCGGCGGGGCCCTACGAGCCCTCGGCATCGCAGCGTCGCACACCGCCCTGAGGGCACCGCTCAAACGGCCCGCGGCCGCTTCCACATCATCTACCACGGTGCGGTTCTGCCTACCCGCGGATCCCCAGCGCTGGACTATAGCCGCCTCCAGGGCCATTTCCCGGTCGAGCCGACCGAGAGCCCACCGTGGGAAGCGGCTATTGCCCCGAAAACGTTCCGCGGGTGTCGACGGGGTGGCGACGCTGAAACGGATATAGCGATGATCCGACAGCGTCTCCACCCCCGTCACGACTCTCCAGTCGTTCACTCGGCGCGCGACAGCAGGTGTCGCGAACGAGAGGTCCACAATGGAGCCACCCCGCTGCCGCACGCATGTCCACGTGTTACCCGTATTTAGGAGTGAAAGACCGGAGAGGAGCGACCAGATTTGGGTGGTCCTCCCCTTTACGTCCGTGGCGGGGTTGCCCCACGCCCTGGACTTCGCGTTGAAGTCGCCAAGGACAAAGGTAGGTCTCGGCGCCTGACGACTAACCGCAGCCCCAACGGTGTCTAGAAAAACCTCCAGCTCCGCCAGGCTGCGGTTGGGGGAAAAGTAGACCCCCACAACGACGAAGTCCTTGAACCCCGCCACGACAAAACCACTCCCTCTCTCAACTACGGAAAGGGGAGGACCAGAACCTCCTCTCGACAGAACCGCTACCGTGTCGTCCCTATCGCCCGCCCAGTTGGGCTGGTCTGGGACGAAGTATGGCTCGCAGGCCACCGCGACATCTACGTTCCACTCCGCCATGGACTGTATTAACAGATCCTGAGCGCCGGCGGAGTGGTTGACGTTCGCCTGAAGGAATCCACAAGGCCGACTGGTCATGTTTCCATTGTGGATTCCTCCGCCGCCTTGTCGGCGTTCGCCCTAGGCGTGGCCTGCGAGCCCTGGCCAGCACCAGCTTTAACTTTTGGGGGTTTGCACGCCCGCGACCCCATCACATGCTCCGAGGGCCTCTTGGCCGCGGCGCACACGACACACCTAGGTGTCTTGTCGCACTGCACGGCCTTGTGGCCCTCACAGCCACACCTGAAGCAGAGGTGCGAGCGATCCACCCCCACAGGACACATCGGGCCCGTATGCCCCAGAGCCAGGCATCTGAAGCAGCGCAGAGGCTTCTCTTCCAGCAGATACACCCTGGCCGAGCTCCAACCAACGAGCAGCCTGCCGGACTCAACCAAGGTTTTGGCGGCATCGACCGGGCACTGGACTTTTAGCATGCCCATTCCCATCGGGCCCGGCCGAATGTCCGCGGGCTTGACCGCGGATCCGGGGCATTTAGTTGCCCGGACCACTGCCGCCACTACCTTTTCAGGCGTGACGGAGTCGTCAAGCCCGATGAGCCGGATATCGGCACTCTTGGTCGGCACCACGACGTTCGCAACTCCGTCGAGGGCGACGCGTATCCGCTCGGCCAATCTGCTGGCCAGCTCAGGGGTCTGCGTGCTCGGCAGCTGCAGTACCCTTGAGCCGGTTGCTCCCTTCCTGACGCGGAGCCCCTCGCCAATACCAAACTCCGCCAGGTTAATGGCGGCTTCGGCCCGCGTCAGGACATCAGCGTAAGTGACGCCTCTGCGCTGCGCCTCCGGATCCAGGGAGACCACGACTGCCTCCGTCCTCGACTCCCTCGGCGTTTTAGGCGCCGAAGACGGCTTCTTGGCTGGGGCGGCCCTGGCCACGGTGGGCTGACCGTCCTTCTTTTTATTGTTTTTCTTCCTGACCACCGTGGCCCAGGTTTCCCCTGTGCTGCTGGGTGCAGCCGTGGTCGTTGGGCCCGACGGCCCCTTTTCCGCCTGTTGAGCGGCCGGGCGGGACGTTCCAGCCTGCGGCTGCCTGGACTCCTTTTGTGCGGCCGCCCTTTTGCTGTCCGCAGCCAGCGGTGGGCGGACCCCCTTCTCTGGCAGGAGGCGATGCTCGATGCCTGCGAACAGAGCATCAACCTTGCCCCCCACCGACCGCATCAGGGAGGCCTCTAGCTTCTGGAAGAGCCCCTCTAGGGCGCTGCCGGGCTCAGCCTGAGTCGGCGTCGGAGTCGACGCCGCCTTCATCTGGGCTGCCCGCTCCTGAAACTGCTGTTTCAGCGCCCTGTTCTCTTTTTGGAGACTCTCCACGAGGCGTAGAAGCCTCTTATTATCGGCCCGGAGACGGGTAGAGGTCTCGCTCTCCGGCTGCTCCGTTAGATCCTCGACGATCCCCAGCAGGGCCTTGGCGTCCTCTTTCAGTTTCTTCACCAGGGTGCCCTTGAGGTGGCCCGATTTGGTGGCCACCTCAAGAATGCCCCCAGCGTGCAACCCCGCCCTGGATCTAATGGACTCCAAGTCCCCGCCGCTTATGTCGAGGATCTCCTCGGTGATTGCGCCGTCGGAGTCCTCACCAGTCTCCGAGAGGAGGGAGTCCTCCACACCCGTAGCGAACGACGACTGGCGGCTGAGCGACATCTCACGCTCACGCTCTTGAGACTCGCTCATCCGCCGTCTTAACTCTTCTCGGGCCTTGCTGAGGCCAGCACGGTGAGCCACCGGCGCGGCCCGCCCCCGCCTCGCAGTGGCGACCTTTGCGGTCGGCTCACGTTCGGCTTCGGAGTCGTCCGTAGCCGAACCCCTATCCTTCCTCTTTCTCCGGGTTGAGGGAACCTTAAAGGGAACCTTAAAGTATCCCTCAGACCCCCCCTCGCCCTCCATTTCAGCCTTTCCTTTCACTTTCGTACTATCCACCTCTATCCTTTCTTTCCCCCAATAAAACACTTCAACCTATATCCAACTACCAACAGGTTAGGCAAGACCAACAACCAACAACAAACCTAACCTAACCTAACCTAACCTAACCTAACCTAACCTAACCTAACCTAACCTAACCTAACCTAACCTAACCTAACCTAACCTAACCTAACCTAACCTAACCTAACCTAACCTAACCTAACCTAACCTAACCTAACCTAACCTAACCTAACCTAACCTAACCTAACCTAACCTAACCTAACCTGAACCTAACCTGGGGCGCTAGGGCAGGAAACCTCCTCGTGTGGCTCACCGCTTCCCGTTTCCGGAAGCCGTGGGTCCGGTGCGTCCTGGACGGCCTCCAACAACTCTCGGCCCTAAAGTGCCGAGTAGGTTTTTGGGGGTTGACTGATATCCTGCCAAGCTGACCCCCATGTCGGGGGGTCGTGGTATGGCCGGCCTGCAAGGCCGGCGGCTGTGCGCGGTTCGTGCACGGCGTGTGCCGCGCGGTCGCCCTGCTCCCGGTACTATTCTGGTGATCAGAACTGACCGGTGAGCGGGGTTGCCGCCTATGCGGCGTTTGGGCACCGAGTCCGGTGCGGGAGTTCTGTCTCCCCTGTCTTCCCCCTTCGGGGGTTTGGTTTGGGAGCACAGGCTCCACTTTTCGTTGTCTCCCTTCGGGGAAGCGGTCCCTTCGGGGACGTGGTTTGTGGGCGGAAGTACTCCGCGGCGCGGCGGTCCCTCTGGATGCGTTAACTCGTGTTCAGGGGGATGCCCCCCTATTGGGGGCAACGCCGGGCGACCTGTTCCAGCTGTTGCGTGTCGTTGATCACGTCTAGCGGCGTGATGGCTGGGACAGGGGGCTTGCCTTAACCGGCCGGCCCGAGACAAGGAAAAGTCAATAACACCCAACAGACAAGTTGTAAAAATCCTGCGGAAACTGCCCGACCTCCGCAAGGTTCGCCTAGGTATATAGGGTTGTGCAAGTACAGGGGGCTCTGCTTGCATGGACCGTCTTTCCCCCATACTCGTGGGATTCAATATGGATAACCTTAAAACTAAAACAAAAACCAAATCGATTAAAACCAAAAATAACGACGACTCTGGCAATAAAAAACGGACTGACAACGACAACACAAACGACGACCTGGCTACCAATCTGGTGACCGATGCATCCGCTGTGGATGCTAGTGAGAGTGGAGAGAGTGGCGACGAAGCGTTCCGGGAACAGGCCCGCCGCCACCGGGAGGCGAAGGAAAGGCTTACTCGCCTTTGCCTCGGTGAGAAGAAGAAGACGTCGCTGCGGCTGTCGGAGTCTGACAGCAGCAGCTGTATGTCGGTTGGGGACCGCTCGCGGTCCTGCTCGCCGAGGAACCCGAGCAAACTGAGTGGCCCTAGCCTCTATCGCAAGAGGCCACTCGAAGAACCGACGTCTCCCGAAAAGGAGAAGAAGAAGGGACGCGGGCGCCCCCTGACCACCAGGGAGCAAATGGATCTGGCGGCCGAAAAAAGGGTTGGCCCCAGACAGCTCAGAGGAGTCGACGAGTTGCGCGGCGTGGTTGATTCCGCGCTCGACGTCATCTCGTCGGTGGCGCGGAAGGCCTCCCGCATGAAGTGCCAAGACGTGGCATCAGTGCGGGGGGCCATGTCTGTCCTCGTCGACTCCTTTAAGGAGCTGGCGGAGCAGCGCGAGGAGGGCCAGGAGCTAAAGCTCTTGCGCGCAGAGTTGGCGGAGCGTAGGAGGCAGGAGGAGCTGCTCCGCGCTGAACATGCGGAGCAGAACCGCCAAACGGAGAAGCTCCGCGCCGAACTGGCGGAGCTCCGGGTCCGGCTGGAGGTGCAGAGCCGGACTGCCGCCTCTGCCTCCGCCAACGTCGGGATGACCCGCGAGGAGGTGGCTTTTTTCATTGATGCCAGGATGGCTGGCATCAGTGACCGCCTCCTCCCGGAGCAGCGCGTCCGCCCTTCCCTAGCGGCGGACGCTCGTCGAGCGCGGGTGAGCGTCGAAACCGCTCCCGCACGCGCTCCGAGCGACGTGGACTTCCCGGCCCTGCCAACTCCAAGACCGGTGCAGTCGCTCCCCTCCGCCCCCGCTGCGACTCAAGCCGCGGGTAAGAAGAGGGGGGCGAAAAAGAGCATGGCGGCCCGGGAAGCACAGGCCGCCAGGAACGTCGCTCCGCCAGCTCCGTCCCAACCCGCGGTGACCACCACCGCCCAGCCGACGCCGCCTCCCCAAACCCAACAGGGGGAGGCTTGGAACGTCGTGGCGCGAAAACCGAAGGCGCCACGACCGGCGAAGCCTGCTGCTGCGCCTGCTGCGTCGGCGCAGCAGCAGAAGAAAAAGAAGGGGCGGCGCGCCCGCAAGTTGCGCGCCCCGAAAACGGCTGCGGTGGTGGTCACACTGCCGCCGGACACCTCGCGGACCTACGCGGAGGTCATGGCCAAGGCCGAGAGCGCCATCCAGCTCTCCGCTTTGGGCATAAACGGAGTTAAATTCCGCACGGCCCGGACAGGGGGCCGTGTGATGGAGGTGTCCGGCGTGGATAGGAGCAAAAAAGCCGATGAGCTCGCGGACAAAATCCGCGAGGTCATCGGCGACGTCGCTCGTGTGGCCAGACCGGAGCAGTGCGCTGAAATGCGCATCTCCGGTCTGGGGGACGCGGCCACTAGTGAGGCAGTGGCCGCGGCCGTCGTGAATGCGGGGGGCTGCCGCCCCGACCACGTCAAGGTGGGCAACATCGTCCGCCCACCTGGCCGCCCTGGGACCGTTTGGGTGAAGTGCCCTGTCCCGGCGGCCAAGACAATAACCGACAGTGGACGCCTCACTGTCGGTTGGTCGACGGCCCGGGCCGCGCTCCTTGACGCGCGGCCGCAGCGGTGCTACCGCTGCCTTGTCCCGGGGCATGTGGGGGTGCAGTGCACGTGCGAGACGGACCGCAGTGCGCTGTGCTTCCGATGCGGGCAGCCGGGCCATAAGGCGGCAGCCTGTACGGCGGCGGAGCCCTCCTGCGCGATCTGCGCGTCGGAGGGCGCCGACTCTGGTCACCGTCTGGGCCACAAAAAGTGTCCAGCGGTGGCCAAGAAGAAGCCCACACGAGCGGCGAAAAAGACGGGCGGGGGCAAACCTAACCCCCCCGCCGCGTCTTCGGCAGCACCTCAGCCTGGTGCTGCCCCGGAGGCCATGGACACCGCCGCCAATTAAATGGCCAATAGGGTGTCACTACTGCAGGCGAATGTTAATCACTGCGCAGCGGCCCAGGATCTTCTTCTCCAGACCGCTGCGCAGTGGCAAATAAACGTAGCCATAGTCGCCGAACCGTACCGCGTCCTAGCCCGTGATGACTGGGTGGGCGATCGCGGCGGTTCGGTGGCTATCGTCGCCTGGCGACGCCGTGCTGCCCCCCGACCCTTCCAGAGGGTGCTGAGGGGCCACGGGTGCGTGCTCGCGTCGCTGGGCGACGTTGCAGTAGTCGGCGTGTACTTCTCGCCCAATAGGACTCTCGCCGAGTTCGAGCGTTTCCTTGTCGAGCTCGGCGACCTAATGGCGGAAGTGCACCCCACCCCTGTGGTGGTCGCCGGAGACTTTAACGCCAAATCCCGGTTGTGGGGATCTCCGGCGACCGACGCTAGGGGTGACACCCTTGAAGAATGGGCGGTGTCCCATGGCCTCGTTCTTTTAAATACGGGGACGGTCCTGACGTGCGTCCGGCACACGGGCGGGTCCATAGTGGACCTGTCGTTTGCGAGCCCCGCCCTCGCCCGCCGTACGAGGCGGTGGAGGGTGGAGGAGGGGGTGGAGACTTTGTCGGACCATCGTTACATACGGTTCGACCTGGTCCCATCCCCCGCGGACGCCCCAGCCGTCGAGTTCGACCGTCCCCTGCCGGGAGAGGGTCCTCGGTGGAGGCTGAACACCTTGGACCCAGAGCTGGCCACCGAGGCGGCCATAGTGGAGCGGTGGATGGCGGGTCCCAATGGGACCCGCGTCGCGAATGTGGAGAGCGGCCTGGACGTGGACGCGAGATGTGAGCGGCTCTCTGGAGCGCTCTCTCGCGTCTGCGACGCGGCGATGATCCGGGCGGGTCCGACCCCTCCGCGCAAGCAGGTGTACTGGTGGAGGCCCCATCTTCAGGGCCTCCGCGCCGAGTGCCAAATGGCTCGGCGCCGGTACGCCCGCAGTCGCAGGAGGGCCAACAGAGACCTCGCCCAAGAGGAGGTACTGCTCGCCGCGTACCGGGCCGCGAGAAACGCGTTCACCGCTGCCATCAAGGCCGCCAAAGCCGAGGCTTGGCAGGAGTGGCTCGAGGAGGTGGAGAGAGATCCGTGGGGGCGCCCGTATAAGACGGTGATGGAGAAACTCCGTCCAGCGGCGCCCCCCCTGACGAGAACCCTCGAGCCACTCTTCGTGGAGCAGGTGGTCAGCTCGCTCTTCCCGGCGAGAGGAGAGTGGTCGCCGCCGAGGATGGCGGCGGCGCCACGAATCGAGGGACCGGCTGCGGGCGAGGAAGTGCCGCCCGTGTCCGAGGCCGAGTTAGGGGTTGCGGTCCTCAAACTCAGAGAGAGGAACCGCGCCCCGGGCCCGGACGGCGTCCCTGGGCGGGTCCTCGCCCACGTGATGCCGGTCCTCGAAGGTGAGGTTTCGTCCCTCATGTCGGAGTGCTTGGCGTCCGGAAGAGTCCCGCGGCGGTGGAAGTCCGGGAAGCTCGTGCTTCTTCCAAAGCACGGGCGACCCCCCGACTGTCCGTCGGCCTACCGTCCGATCGTCCTTCTCGACGAGGCGTGCAAGACCTTTGAGAGGGTCGTCGCGGCACGCCTCGTCCGACATCTGGAGACGGTGGGCCCGGATCTAAGCGGAAACCAGTTCGGGTTCCGCCGCGCGCGGTCGACGATCGACGCCGTGTCCCGACTGAGGGACCAAATGGAGGAAGCCGTCTCGCAGGGGGGGGTGTTGTTGGCAGTGTCGCTCGACATCGCTAACGCTTTCAACACCCTCCCCTGGGCGACAATTCTGGAGGCCCTGAGGTACCACAAAGTTCCGTGGTACCTCAGGAGGGTCCTGGCGGACTACTTTACGGACCGGGCCATTTTCTACCCGGCCCGGGATCGTGTAGTCCGCCGGGACATGTCGTGCGGTGTTCCACAGGGGTCGGTGCTGGGCCCACTCCTGTGGAACATTGGATTTGACTGGGTCCTGCGCGGTACCAATCTTCGGGGAGTCGGCGTCATATGTTACGCCGACGATACCCTGGTCACCGCGCGGGGCCCCAACTTCAGAGATGCCGGTGTCCTCGCCACGGCGGGCACCGCGCAAGTGGTGAGCCGCATCAGGGCCCTCGGGCTAGAAGTGGCCCTCGAGAAGTCCGAGGCCCTATTCTTCCATGGGCCTCGGGCAAGGCCCCCCCGGGACTACAGCATTGTAGTGGGAGGGGCCTCCATCGCCGTCGGCTCCAGGTTGAAATACTTGGGGCTGACGCTGGACAGTCGGTGGAGGTTCGGCGAGCATTTCCGGGCGCTGGCGCCGAAGCTGGTGGCGTGCGCCGGAATGCTCGCCCGGTTGCTCCCGAATTGCGGGGGGGCCGGTAGTGTCGGCCGCCGCCTCTACGACACGGTGGTGCGCTCGAAGGCGCTCTACGGAGCGCCCATCTGGGCGGCTGCGGCTCTCAGCGCCGAGAACTCCACGCTGCTGCGTCGCGCGCAGCGTGTGATGGCGCAGAGGGCCGCACGAGCGTACCACACCGTGTCGCTGGAGGCGGCATGTGTGATTTCCGGGAGCCTCCCCTGGGACCTCGAGGCTGGGGTCCTGGCGGGGGTTCACCGAAGGAGGGCCCTGATGCGGCAAGACGGAGTGGAGCCCGCCCCCGACGAGGTCGCTCGCTGGAGAGGCGAATTCCGCGACGACCTCTTCGGGAGGTGGGCCACAAAATTGGAATCGAGTAGGGTGAGCGCACGGCTTCTCACGGCCGTGCGCCCAGTATTGCGTCAGTGGGTCGAGGCGCCGCACAGGGTGCCGACCTACCATTTGACCCAGCTCCTCACAGGTCACGGCTGCTTTGCCAAGTACCTGTGGGAGCTGGTGGGAGTAGAGTCGGCGCCCGACTGCAAGAGCTGTGCGTCCGGAGCCGTGGACACGGCCGAGCATACGCTGGCCGTGTGCACGGCCTGGTCCGCTCAGCGCGTCAGGCTCACTGACGCAATAGGCGTGAATTTGTCGCTGCCGGCCGTCATCGCCTCGATGGCCGGCAGCAGAGAGTGTTGGGCCGCCGTCGCCTCGTTTGCGTCCGAGGTGATGGCGGCCAAGAGAGAGGCCCTGCGGGAGCGCGAACGCGCGGGCCAAACATTGCCCCCCCGCAGGGCCGCGGGTAGGGGTCGTCGGCGCGCAATAGCCGGCGGCCCCGGCCCGCGAGGAGGCCACGCGCGACGGGTCAGGGGACCTGTCGCGCCCAATGTGGCGGACGACCCCTCGCCTCGTGTTCGGGCGAGGGGTGACCGTCCGACGGGGGGGCACGTTGCCCACCCCGTCGCAGTGAGCCCCCATCGCTAGGGGGCCCCCCGTGTCGGGTCGTGGTCATACCTGAGTGACTACCACGGCCCGGCAACGGGCGAGGAGGACACCGTAGGTTTAGTTGGTAGGCTGGGTCGAGAGAAATTTTACTCCCCGGGAGTCCAACACGACGTCCTTCGGCTGCCCCTGCAGTCGGGGGGTAAGTGCGTAAAAAGCATTCCTACGAAAAAAAAAAAAAAAAAAAACCTGAACCTAACCTGAACCTAACCTGAACCTAACCTGAACCTAACCTGAACCTAACCTGAACCTAACCTGAACCTAACCTGAACCTAACCTGAACCTAACCTGAACCTAACCTGAACCTAACCTGAACCTAACCTGAACCTAACCTGAACCTAACCTGAACCTAACCTGAACCTACTAACCCTTCCCGCTTGATTCTCGTTTGTGTCATATCCATAAATGTCATACAAATGTTTGTACTGCGTCTGGGTGTTTTCTATGTATTATAAGTATGAATTTACAAAAGAAAAGTAGTTTATGTAGTATATCCGTGTGTGAAATGTCCGTGAATATTTATTATAGGTTAACTGTACGGTTACCCAAAACTAGGTTAGCTAAAGTTGGGGTAACCGAACTCAGGTTATCCAAATTTAATTTATTAAAGTTATATTCGCCATGGTTAGGTTAACTGAAGTTACGTTAACCGTAGTTAGGTTAACTATAGTTATTATAACCATAGGTAGGTTAAGTAAATTTAGGTTTGATAAAGTTAGTTTTGACATAGGTTTGACGAAGTTAGGTTTTACGAAGTTAGGTTTGGGAAAGTTAGGTTTGCGAAGTTAGGTTTGACAAAGTTAGGTTCGGTAAAGTTAGGTTAGGCAAAGTTAGGTTTGGCGAAGTTAATATACATATAAGATTTCTATCTTATATGTATATTAACTTCGCCAAAGACTTAAGACTTATCTATCACTTCTGTGATAGATAAGTCTTTATCAATATTAGGTATTACAGTCGTTCGGTTTTACAAAGTTACGCAGTAGTTCGTTATATATTTTTTTTTTTTTTCGTGGGAACGCTTTTTACGCACTTACCCTCCGTCTGCAGGGGCAGCCGAAGGACGTCGTGTGGGACTCCCGGGGAGAAATTCTCGACACAGCCTACCCACTAAGCCTACGGTGTTCTACTCGCCCGTTGCCGGGCCGTGGTAGTTACTCAGGTATTACCACGACCCGACACTGGGGGCCACATATGGTCACATATTAGATTTGAGGTTAACTTTAAACTACCGGTTCTTGTTGTAGATTTTCATGTTTTATTTATGTTCTGTTTTTAGGGTTCCGTACCCAAAGGGTAAAAACGGGACCCTATTACTGAGACTTCGCTGTCCGTCCGTCCGTCCGTCCGTCTGTCACCAGGCTATATCTCAAGAACTGTGATAGCTAGAGTGTTGAAATTTTCACAGATGATGTATTTCTATTGCCGCTATAACAACAAATACTAAAAATAAAATAAAATAAATATTTAAGGGGGGCTCCCATACAACAAACATGATTTTTTTACCGTTTCTTGCTCGATACTAATAACGTTGCCTTATGTTGCATAGATAATGGTACGGAACCCTTCGTGCGCGAGTCCAACTCGCACTTGAACAATTTTTGAAAAATGCCGAGTCCTAAAAGAAAATCTCTAGTTTGGGATGTATTCGAATCACCAGTGAGTGGACGTGTTGCGTTTAAAAAGTGTTCAGATTCATTCAAATATAGTGGAAATACGACCACATTATTGAACCACATTAAAAAAAAGCATCCTAATGTTGCTAGTTAGTATAACACTCCCAATACATTAAAAATAAATAATATAAAAAATTAAAGAATTGAAACAGGTAAAAATATCATTTGTCTGTTCCAACTTTTTAAATTTTTAATACTAAGCTGATGGAATAAACTGGTAAAAATTCAAAAAAAACATTCACTTGTTCATCCAGTTAACTCGAGTTATGTGGATTTTAATTCGGGTTAAATCGAGTTTTGTTTTTTCCGAGTTGGCACATCACTAATCCTAACCTTTGCCGCCATCTTCGAAGATCATAGATCTTTCCGAAATGACGCTAACGTGAAAATCTCATCTCATTCTCAATCTCAATCTCAATCCTTTAAGATATATATACTTACTTTACCTAAATTTTATTTAACGTAATGCGGGTAACGAAACCATAGTGCGAATTAATAGACGCACAACGCCATCTATTGAGGCCTATAGTAACTTTTGGTTACAACAACCTGATTGGTTTTTTCTGAATATAACGCGTACGAAGTCGCGACCTTAAATTATGATTTAATAAAAATGTATTAAATAATTATTATCAATTTTAATGTACGATTCAATAAAAATTAAAACAGATTTTTAACAACCCTTTTATTTTGTCTCTGTCATTCGACTATAATTTCGAACGTGTTGTTTCGTCGTATAAACTATAATATGTATGTATACTATATACAACATCGTAAAATTACGCGTTAACGTTACGTTAAATCGTTAAGGCAACCGTAGTTAGGTTAGACAAGTTTCACTTAACTGTGCTAGTTAGGTGGGTGACAGTTAAGTTAATGTTATGGTCACTCACACTTCAGTTGTCAGTGTGTGTGTACACGCACACACACAACTGTTGTCGCGCATCTCCGTGCAGAACACCTGCAGCTGTTTCTGCTGTTTCAATAGTATCAGACCCTGCAGTAATAGTAATCGATGAACTGTAGTATATATCTTGTACCAAGAACTTAAAATATAAACAATGTAGCTCACTAAATTGCATTTCACTTGCATTTCAGCTATATTTGTGTAATGCGTTATATAATGACAAGTCTTTTTTCCATAATAATTATTATATCAGCTTGGTATGTACCCAGCCTATTGTATGGGTCAATGGTAGTGTTTCATTATCTAGAGTTAATCGCAAACACACAAATATGGGCGGACAATTTAGTTATATTTTTTCAAATGCGTAGATGTAAAAGGTTTATAGTAGTTTTTGCAGTAAGAGACTATATCGATTTTGTTTTTGTACTTTGTACCGTCACTGGGTAATAAACGTTGGACAGACGGAGAGACAGACAGTCAGACAAACGGATATGGAAGTGATTCAATAAGAGTTTCTTTTTTGTACGAAACCCTAAAAAGGTACATTTTTAATAATTTTCAAATAGCAATAAATATTTATTTATTAACATAAAATATACAAATTAAAAGCTGAGTATTTTAGTAGCATAGAACGATATGTTATACTTAAATATCTAACAGTTGAGTGACAGGGAGAGCCAGAAGAGCGTAGCGAGTGCGAGCGAGAGGGAGAGGTGTGCGAGCGAGGCGGCGGAGCAGGCGTGCAGGCCGGGCCCCATGCAGGCCGCGTAGGCCATGCGGTGCGGCAGGTGGTGCTGCTCGTACAGCCCCGTGAACAACTCGTGCTGCGGCCCGCGCGCGAACACCGCCACGTCGTCGCCGCCGTGCGTCTCCCACTCCAGGGGAATGTCCACGTGGGCGAGCCACTGCGTCTCACCTGCGACCACACACGTCTTATTGCTATACGTCGCTGTGAGAGACAGCTAACAAATGTTACAGATCATTCTGCGAGAAACAAAAAGCTCTGAACTAAATCCTCTACCGACACGCCG
The DNA here is from genome assembly GCA_916999025.1 of Orgyia antiqua. NCBI lineage: Eukaryota > Metazoa > Arthropoda > Insecta > Lepidoptera > Erebidae > Orgyia > Orgyia antiqua. The sequence continues at coordinate 34,387,007 of OU779867.1, read as the reverse complement.
ATCAGCGCGTAGTAGGAGACCAAATACGCTTTCATAGTGGAGGAGGCCTATGCCCAGTAGTTAGACATTAAGGGCTGAGTAGAAAGTATACTAAGTTAATCACATAGTGACGATCACAAAGTAAAAATAACAGATGTTTTCGCACCTCTCAATAGATCCTCGTAGTAGATCTTTACAGCAAATTATAAAACATACTCACCGTAATTTTGCTCATTTGTTACATCAGGTCTGACTCCATCGACGTGTTGTCTAAAGCCAGGACCGTTCGTGTAAGACAGTGTTAAATATGGAATGTTATCCTCGTCTCTGTCTCTGGAAACGCCAAGGATATCGTTTCCTCTGGGGGAGTATCCGTTAAATGCCATGACGTGAGAGTGATCTGCGGTCACCACTATGAGGGAGTCCTCCTCGGACAGCAGCTCGGTGGCACGCTTCACCGCTTTGTCCATCTCGATTGTCTCGTCCAGAGCCAGGTGCACGTAGTTGTCGTGATGAGCGTGGTCGATGCGTCCACCCTCTACGAATAAGAAGAATCCCTTCTCGTTGCGACTCAGCATTTTAATAGACGTCTCGGTGAGCTCGGCGAGAGTCGGTTCGGTCGCTAAGTTTGACTCCAAATTATACTGCAAATGGTTACTTTCGAATAATCCCAGTAAATATTCGGGCGGATTATTATTCAGTGCCATCAATTCGTTTCTGTTCCACACGTAGCTGAAAGTAACATTGCGATCCCTCTTGTCCTGCTGCCATTCCTCGATCAAATTTCGTCCGTCCGTCCTTCTGCCGGCCGTGCCCTCCTCGTCGATGACGCTGGTCGGTAGGAAGGTACGTCTGCCGCCGCCCAGGATAACCTGCACACAATCGACTCAGTTAGTGATACGAGAGTGACGTTCGCATGCTGCGTCAGGTCGGAAGAGTGCTGACCTTGAACTGATTCCCGGGGTGCATGTGCACCAGCTGCTGAGTGAGGTCGGGGCAGGTGTCTGGCTCGTACCCTGCCTCCCTGATGTCTGCGTCTGTCTCCCAGTCCCTGTCCGCGGACTTGGCGAATGCACCGCTCGGTGAGGCGTGCGTCACGCGGGTCGTTGTTACGATACCTGCGGTTCATGAAAGAGGTCCACTATAACAGTGCACTATATCCTTATTTATAGTCGAATTATCGACTATTGCTATTCTTAAATATCAACTAAACTGGATTAGCTCGTAAAGTGATAAGTTGATAACTGTTGAAAATAATCATGATTGACTCGACTTGACTGAATAAAAATGTTTCGTACCTACTGACACCAAAAGTAAAATAGCAATTGCTATTATAACGTTGTTGCATTATTGTTTTGTCATTTTAAAATTGTTTAATTTACTTTATTAAGGAATTTATTTCAACGGGCAACAGTCTCGAGCTGTTTTGTTGTGAGTGTAGTCATTGACAACAGAAGAGGAACTAATTTTATTTTATTAAAACGTAATGTAGTTATAACTTATTAAATTAAATTATAGCAGACAAAGTGATCACTGCAAGCGGGTCTTGAACCCATGACCTCGGTTTAAGTTTTTTTTCACCTTTCGGAACATAGTTCCTTATCGCGCGCTACGAAAGGCTAGACGGAACAAAATTAAGACCAAAAATAGAAACGACACTTTTTGTTATAGGTACCTATAAGCCGGGCGGGGCGTGTGTGCTAGTTTTCCAATTGCAGAGCATAATGCGACTCAGTGCCGCACAATGCTGAACTATGCTGACGCTTAATTGGAACATGAATTAGTTTTCAAATGCACCAGCAGAGTGCGCTAAGTACAGTGTTGAAAAAAAAATACTAAAATAAAATTGTATTCACATTATAAGTGAGGAATATAAAAAAAGTCATTGTTTGTACCTTCATCCATACTTAAATTGTTTTTTAAACACAGCTTGAATTAACTTTGATTATTTCCAGAAAACTCCGACGAAACGAAAGCCTTAAAATTTTTTTTAACAATAAATAATATTACTAACCATAATATATAAATAAAATTTCAATCAATGCCAATTTAAAGAAAAAATATTTGTTAATTTTCTGTCGCTGAAGTTGGTATGGATTGCACGCATCACTTTTGAGAGTGCTCGATTGTGCGATGCGATGCTGTAATTGGAACACTCAACGTTGAGCATTGTGCCGCATAATGCGCTCTTGTGCTGTAATTGGAAAACAGCGTGTGTCTCTCTCTCTTTCTCTCATAGACAATATGCCAGTTATTTTCGTTTCGTCTTTCTATTTCGCATTGAACAGTGTGGTAAATAAAAAAAATCTTATTATAACTTAAAAAAATAAAATTTTATGACAATTCCATAACTATTAATCGAAAGGAACTTCAATCCATCCCGTGTCCGTGTCGGTGTCCGTTGACACCTCTCAAGTGTTTTCTTTACCAAATGTTTTCCACTATAATTTAATTTAGTAAGTAAAAGCATAGCAAGTCAATTGCAGAATTAATAAATTACTTTAAAACGTAATGTGTGTTAATTATCATGTAATGTTTTTAACAAAAGAGTTAAGCAACTTACTGTAGTTGGAAAGAGTTACCGGCATGACTCGGCCATGATTAGGTACTTACATCTGTCGTTATTGTTGTATGTATGTTATATATTATTATATTGTGTGTGAAATAATGTTTATAAGTGTATTAAATTAAAGCTAGGCAGGTCTAGTGTGATATGTTATAGTTATCTAGATTGGAAGAGTTGGTTACCGGCGTCTCGTCCGTCGGCGAGGGCCCACTCGGCGATGGAGCCCACGTGGTTGCCCTGGTCGGTGGCCCGGGCGCAGTCGCCGCGGGGCACGGCGCCCGTCACCCCCAGAGTGCCGTAGTTGGTCTTGACGCCGCCCAGGTAGGCGGTGGCCGTGCACGCTGAGTCGGGGATCTGGTAGTCCACGCAGTATGTCTGTAACATGCACCATGTTATTATAATTGGTGGATTAGTCGAATAATCTGGCGCTTCATGCCTAAACTTGTTTTGAAGGATTAGGCACTTTTAAATCACCTTTACAGTTACATCTTGTTGACAAAACTCCAGTATTTATGAAGGCTCGCCCGTTGCCATTAGCTTTGCGTGAGCCAGTTGAACGCGAACTTAAACGTTTACAAAAAGAAAACGTCATATCGAAGATATATTTGCTACACTTGCAGGGGGTGAGCAGTACTCAAAACTTGATTTATCTCATGCGTACCAACAAGTGACGCTGTGTGAAGAGTCACAACCCATGACAGCGATTACTACACATGTACAGAATAATACCTTTGTTTATAAACGTATACCATTCGGTATAAAATGTATACCAGAAAACTTTCAAAAACTCATTGAGGAGACTCTTATTGGGTTGCCGTCTACTGTAGTTTTTCAAGATGATATATGTTATACTGGGAAAAATAAGGAGGATCATTTTAATAATTTACGAGCTATTTTATGTAGACTCAAGGACGTGGGTTTGCGCGTTAACTGGTCGAAATGTGATTTTTTTAAAGACAGTGTAACTTACTTAGGGTATCGTATAGATAAGCACGAACTTCATACCGACGAGAAAAAGGTTGAAGCTATAGTGGCGGCACCCAGACCCAGGGATGTAACACAGTTAAAAAGTTTTTTAGGATTAGTGAATTTTTATTCTAAGTTTTTAGTAAATATCAGTGATCTATTAAAACCATTATATGTATGATTTACTTAAAAAGAATGTAAAATGGCACTGGGACAATTGTTGTGAAGATTCATTTAATAAAATTAAATATGTATTAAGTAAAAGACAGCCGAGCGTAACTACTCGCAGCTCGATAAGGAAGCGCTCGCTATCATTTTTGGTGTAACTAAACACCATCAGTATTTGTATGGTAGACATTTTTATTTAAGAAGTGACAATCGCGCATTGAGCTACATCTTCGGTAATAATAAGGGCATACCACAAACGACAGCTAGTCGTTTACAACGATATGCTGTTCGGCTGACTGCGTATAATTTTGATATTGAATTTGTTTCTTCTAATAACAATAGTTTTGCTGACGCTTTATCTCGCTTACCTTTGAGGTCTACGAACAAAACAAGTAACGATAGTTATTTTGGAAGTAGTTATCTTAATTTTGTGGCAGACGGGTTGCCAGTAACTTTCGATGTAGTTAAGACTGAAACTAATAAAGATTGTCAATTGAATAAAATAGTAGGTTATGTAAAATTTTGCTGGCCTAACCGTTTTGATAGCCAAAGTGATAAAATATTCTATTCTAAACGCGAAAGCTTATTTGTGGAGCACGGTTGTTTAGTGTGGGGTTATAGAATAGTAATGCCGAACAGCCTTCGTAATGTTTTACTTGACGAACTGCATAGTGGACACATAGGTGTGGTCAAGATGAAGCAAGTCGCACGTAATTATCTGTGGTGGCCCGGGCTGGACGCGGACATTGAGTGACCACCCACCACCTGCGCCTCTCATGGCCCGCAACACCATGAACACGGTTGAATGTCGATTTTCTTGGGCCGTATCGTAATAAGTATTATCTCATCTTGATTGACGCGCATTCTAAATGGCTAGAAGTTGAATGTGTACCTAGTACGTCGGCGCAATCGGTGATATCTTGCTTTCATAAAATTTTTGAACGATTTGGCTTGCCTAAAAGCATAATTAGTGATAATGGTCCTCCGTTCTCTTCGGCCGAGTACTTGTCGTATTTGAGTAAAAATGGCTTATAGCGTATTTTAGTAGCACCGTACCACCCCTCTAGCAACGGTGCAGCAGAGAACGCGATCTGTCAGGTAAAGCAAGTGCTAAAGAAAGCCACGGTGGCTAAAGAAGACTACAATACGGCATTATGTAGGTTTTTATTTACATATAGGAACACAGATCACTCGACAACACAAAAAGAACTAACTTACTCGGGCGTCGTTTGCGTGGTAGGTTGGATCTATTGCGACCTCGTACAGTACAGTTGGTTCGCGATAAACAAGACAAACAAGAGCTTAGGCGTGGTGGTGTTTTACGGGAAGCGTCTCCCGGTGACAATGTTTTAGTCCGAAATTACACAAATGGACAAACTAAATGGAGAGACGGCATAGTTGTAAATAGGACCGCACCACTTTCATACAAAGTTAGGACACTAGATGATAGTCGTTTACACAAACGTCACATAGATCAAATTATAAATAAATGTTCTAGGAAGTCACGTTACACCATGTGTCGCGTTCAAAATGGTAGTTCAGAGTGTTTAGAGGATCAGGGCTATAATTGCGATAACGTTGTCGGTGAACAGTGGTCTACACCTGACAAAGCTGCCATGCTGTGACAACAGTAGATCTTTACCACCGCGATCGGTTGAAAAGGACTACATGGACTGTAATATAGATGAGGTAGGGGTCACTAATATACATGTTGAAGAACCCCCAGCTATAAGCACTGCAGCACGCCAATATCGAACTTACAGTCCCCACAAAATGACTTTACGTTCACATGTAAATGGGCGCTAAATAAGAACTAATACTCTGTATTCCTGATTTATTATATTATGTTACCTTTTGTGTTATGTCAGTGTATAAAAGCTTAATCTAAGGGAGAAATGTGTGGTGTATTTATATATCTACCCGCTTATGTATTGACATATTACATACGCATCAGTCCGCAATAGACCGTGTTTTATTGCACACATTACAATTATCTTAGTTTTATTCAAATAAATGGAATTTTAATAAAAAAATGATAATGTGCACAATGTGGTGAAGTAGTGGGAATTTATTTATGTAACAGATTAGTCATCGAATCGATTAATTTATTTATTTACTAGCTGACCCGGCAAACGTTGTTTTGCCATACTAAAAAAAAAAACTTTGAAAAATATATGTTGTCCGATTCTCAGAGCTACTGAATATGCATGTAAAATTTGAGAAGAATCGGTCAAGCCGTTTCGGAGGAGTACGGTAACTAACACTGTGACACGTGAATTTTATATATAAGATTGTGTTTTATATGAATAGAACACCAAAAAGTATTACTTGTATTTATGTGTCATAAATACAAGTAATCTGCAAAAAAAGAGTGTAATATTTTTATGTTTACGTATGTTTGTCCGTTTGCTTATTTTTACTATAACTTCTGAATGTCTGAACTGATTTTAAAGTTTGTAGTTAGAATCCTTAGTTCATCCCGAGTGACATAGGATACCTTAATTATTATTGTCCAAAACCGCCGTAAAAATTGCAAACTATTTCTAACTAATAAGGTGTCATCTGATCGGGATCCAGGATTCTAAAAGGTATGTCCATAATATAATTCTATCCCAGGCATAAAAATTAAGTTTAGATAAATTAGCGTCCGATTATCCGATCACTGATTATAATATTGGCTGCTTGCTAAAATATATACAATATGTACTACATGAGCACACCTTCATACAAAATATAATAAACATCATAATACAACCCGCGTGCTATCATGTAGGTATGTTTCCTCGGCATTAATATCACCAGAACGACTAAACATGAAACATTAAAATTATACATATAATAATAATAATTATAACAGATCCTAATTATACTTAATGCTGTTGTTATTCGTAAATTATTGTTAAAAAAATAACAAAAATGTAGTAGAGAAATTGTTTTGTAACGATTCGTTGAATTATTGAGATACGATAATATGAGATGTATTTTAAACGAATGAGCTTATCTTCTTGTTGTTTATTTTGATTTTAAATTGCCTCTAGCTGTTACTATTGATTATCTTTTGTATTTTCCTTCTATTTTATTACATTTTAATAATCATTGGAATTTTTTTATAACAATAATATTTGCGTCCGTATTCACGTTCTAGTCGTAACGCAGGTCCTCGAACGTATTATGTTATATTCACATTTTGTTTTGAAACTTTTCATAGAGTATCGCAGTTCACCAACCCTAAGTCTATATGTGGATAGAGACCTGATTATATATTATAGTGATTAGTTATAAACCGAGAGAGCAGATCGCTTCATGAGTACATATTCTTGTAACGACTCTCTCCTATAGTGAAGCTTTGCGTGTGATAGCACACTTGTTATTGTTAAGAATTACTTGATTACTTAGATACAATGGCACATAACGTTATGTCTTGTTCGCCATATCTTAATGAATTTCGATTCATTTATTTTTATTTGCAACTTTTGTGCCTATTTGAGTTGATAAACACACTACTGATGTTTGTGCATCGTCTGCAGCTCGTACTTGTTTGTTGCGTTTGATAGTTATAAACAGGGTTATATATACAGTAAACAGACAACGCTTTAAATAAAAGTCTAAAATTAATAAATTATTGCTTAGTCAATTTGGTAATCAAAAATATTAGTAAATATTATATTTAGTAGTCGGCACATTTACATTTACAATACGTAGTTGTTAACGAGCAGCGATCACAATAAACGTAACAAAATAAATAATAATGCGGCGCAAGTGACCACCTCGGAACACCTCGGACTCTCGGACTTTATATATTTTTGTTTTTGTTTATTTTTGTATATTTTATTTGCAACTTGAGTCGTTAAAACAACTGTTTTAACGACTCAAGAAACACTTCAATAGCAAAATCAAACTTGATTTTGCTATTGAAGTGTTTCTACTTGTATTGAACATTTCTATATCTCAGGTCACTCTGTCACGATCCTCGGCGACCTGCAGGCGCACGAGGTGAGTGGCGGCGCGTTACCTTGGCGAGCCCCAGCGTTGGGAAGCTCTCGAAGTGCAGCTGCGCCTCCTCGCCGGGCTGGCCGGCGCGCTGGCCCAGCAGCGTGCGCGCCGCCGCCAGCGTGGGCACCGACATGCCGTCGCCCAGGAACATCACCACGTTGCGCGCCTTGGCACCGCCCTCGCCACCGAGCTGCTCCACGCGCGCCGCCAGGTCGTCCTGCGCGTGCTGCACCCAGTGCTGGGCGGTAGTCTCGCGCAGGGCCCGAGCCCCCTGGGGCGACACGGGCCCCAGTCGCGGGTGGTAGCGGTCGGGGTCGAGCGCGGCCGCCAGCGCGAGGGTCACCATCACCACCGTCACCGTCACTCTCATGTTGGTCACAGTCATGTTGGAGAAGTGGGGACCCGTCGGACTCGCTGCGCATTTATTGAGTCGCCACTATCTAATCTTGCCGCGACTATCGGCAATCGTCGATCGGCTGGCGATTACGTTACGTCGTTAATTATAACGTACGCTCTGCGATTATACGTGACCTATCTACATAATTATTATTATATGTCTAATTTGTTATAGAAAGTTGAAAGGTTTAACAGCGTCCCATTTCATTTTTATTATTTGTAGTAACAGAAGGAGCGTCCAATCGTCGCATTGCCACCCCAAAAGGCGCGCCGAAGCGGCTCACCCTTCGTGAGTACGTCTTAGTCGCATAATGGCTAGTAACGTGTCAAGACCTGTCGTGTGAGTTCCGTTTATGATGTAATTATGCCCTCTTGTGTTGTTCCCACGTCTAAAAATGTTTCTGGTTCTATTAAGAAGCATAAGGGGATCACATTTCATCGGCAAATAACGAATAATGACGTATATTCTAATATATAAAATTCACGTGTCACAGTATTAGTTACCGTACTCCTCCGAAACGGCTAGACCGATTCTTATGAAATTTTGTATGCACATTCAGCAGGTCTGAGAATCGGCTAACATCTATTTTTCAAAGTTTTTTTTTTTAGTATGGCAAAACAACGTTTGCCGGGTCAGCTAGTATTAATATAAATAAAATTATTTTAATTGGACTCGCACACGTACGAATTGGGTGAACCCAATCTTAATGTGTTGACACTTTTTGTAAAGCATTCTCCCTTGTTTATAATTTGTGCACAACCTATCGTTGCCACCTAACTTTAATGTAGTTCACTAACTTTAATGTAGTTTTACGGTCTTATTCATAATGACTTATCGGAGGTTTAAACGGAGATTTTATCGGAGAGATAATAAACGTTTTAGCGTAAAAAGACTAATATGAATGACAAGTTTTGACAATTTTCGCGAACCTATTTTAGCGAAATATTGAACCTCCGATAAGTCAATATGAATAAGACCATTAATATTTAACCCTTGAATAGGTATGTACTATGTATTAAACATATTAACGTAAATATTTTGACAACGTTTATGTTAACTTAGCCTGTTCCCGTGTTTTGGTCGTGCAATGATGCTGAGCTGATAATAGACGGCTTTATTCATTGTTCATGTTTGAGAATTACATTCAATTATAAGATTATTATTGTGTTAGTTAAAAGTAGGTACTAATGGTAGTTAACCATGAATCATACCACAGTCTTCGAAGATGCGCCTTACAATTGTTATATTGGTCATCAGAAATAGCCATGGCTGCGCCCCGCTCGTGATCATCTTTCAATAAAAAATTTACTAATCATATAAAGAGCGAGAATTTTATTTAGTTATAATTTTATAAAAACATTTTTAAAAACTATGTCTCCAAGGGAGACACAATTTAACTTATTTAACTACCATGTGAGGAGTAATCTATAGATGTCTATCGGCTACCGAGGCGTAGTGGCGTATGTGAAAATAAACTTAAGTTAAGTTTTATCTTCATTGTATCTTCGTTGTATCTTAGCAATAAATTGGGACGCAACGTGATGGCCAGCTGATCGCCTATTAGCGATAGTCGAGTTACGATTAGATAGTGACAATCTATTAAATACACGGCGATAGTTCATCATCGTCCCACTCGTCCAGTTCGCGGCCGACATGAGAATGCTGGTAACGCTGGTGACCCTCGCGGCGGTAGCGGTCAAGTCCGAGCCGGACCGCTACCACCCACAGGAGATGCGCGGGATTCCACTGGACGCGCGCGTGTTGCGGGAGACCACAAGCCAGCACTGGGTGCAACACGCCCAGGACGACCTAGCGGCGCGCGTGAAGCGGGCTGGCGACGACGGCGGTGCCAAGGCGCGCAACGTCGTGATGTTCCTGGGCGACGGCATGTCGGTGCCCACGCTGGCGGCGGCGCGCACGCTGCTGGGCCAGCGCGCCGGCCAGCCTGGCGAGGAGGCGCAGCTGCACTTCGAGAGCTTCCCAACGCTGGGGCTCGCCAAGGTATCACGCCGCTACTCACCTCGTGCGTCTGCCGAACTGCTACCGACTGTCATAATCTGCGAAACAAGTTATGCCCGATTGTTTTGACGATTCTAGTTACTAATTAAGTTATAACTGTGTTCAGTACACGTGGTGAAATATTTCAGAAACCGCATTTATACTCCTTTCACACAACGTCCTCTGGTCCCAAGCTAAGCTTATATGCTTGTGTTATGGGTACCAGAATACGGATAGAATACATATACTACTTTTCTTTTGTAAATACATACTTATAATACATAGAAACACAGAAGCAGTACAAACATTTGTATGACAATTAGAAAAATCACACAAATGATTTTCCCGAGCGGGAATCGAACCCGCGACCTTTTGATCGGCAGTCCGTTACATAAACCACTCAACCACGACGCTCGTCAAATTAATACATACACACATGATGTGAATAATAATTAACGACCTAATATGTAATTTTTCAGACGTACTGCGTTAACTCGCAGATCCCAGACTCCGCGTGCACGGCCACGTCGTACCTGGGCGGCGTCAAGACGAACCAGGGCATGCTGGGGCTCACAGCCGCCGTGACCCGGGGCGACTGTGTGGCGGGACGCAACGAGGCCAACTACGTGGCGTCCATCGCCGAGTGGGCGCTCGCTGACGGACGAGACGCCGGTAACTGCAGTGTCGCCATAGTGGCCACAAATACTTACTTACACCATCACTTTTCACTACTCAATATACAATACCAAGTTAAATAACAGTGAAATCGACGGTAATCGGTTGAAATTACAATAAAAAAATTGTAACAGGAATGATTTTCCTGCAATAAGAGTTCAAGTGGTAACAGAGCCCTCTATTTGATCGACAGGTATCGTAACAACGACGCGCGTGACGCACGCGTCCCCGGGCGGCACGTTCGCCAAGTCCGCGGACAGGAACTGGGAGACGGACGCGGACATCACGGGGGCCGGCTTCGACACGGACACGTGTCCCGACATAACGCACCAGCTCGTGCACATGTACCCTGGGAACCAGTTCAAGGTAAGGCTCTGTACCAGCTGGCTTTCGCTCTCTCCCTTTTACTGTTCTGCTCACTGTCTTCATTGTGTGCAGGTTATCCTGGGCGGAGGCAGACGTACCTTCCTGCCGACCACCGTCATCGACGAGGAGGGCACGGCCGGCAGAAGGACGGACGGACGAAATTTGATCGAGGAGTGGCAGCAGGACAAGAGGGATCGCAATGTTACTTTCAGCTACGTGTGGAACAGAAACGAACTAATGGCCCTCAATAATAATCTGCCCGAATATTTATTGGGATTATTCGAGACTACTCACTTGCTTTATAACTTGGAATCAAATATAGAAACCGAACCGACCCTCGCCGAGCTCACCGAGACGGCTATTAAAATGCTGAGTCGCAACGAGAAGGGATTCTTCTTATTCGTAGAGGGTGGACGCATCGACCACGCTCATAACGACAACTACGTGCACCTGGCTCTGGACGAGACAATCGAGATGGACAAAGCGGTGAAGCGTGCCACCGAGCTGCTGTCCGAGGAGGACTCCCTCATAGTGGTGACCGCAGATCACGCTCACGTCATGGCATTCAACGGATACTCCGCTAGGGGCAACGATATCTTGGGTGCCTCGAGAGACAGGGACGAGGATAACGTACCATATATGACCCTTTCCTACACAAACGGACCCGGTTTTCGACCACATCTCAACGGAATCAGGACTGATGTTACAAGTGACCAGAATTACGGTGAGTTTATTATTTAAGATGTTGTCTATGCAGGTTACTGATGACTATAGGGTTGTGATCAGCTGCCATGCAAGTCAGCTACTGGTGGCCTGTGCTATAACTGGCACAAGTAAATCTGTTTGTTGTCAGGCAATACACGGTGGCGCGCGCACGTGGACGTGCCGCTCGACTCGGAGACGCACGGCGGCGACGACGTGGCGGTGTTCGCGCGCGGGCCGCAGCACGAGTTGTTCACGGGGCTGTACGAGCAGCACCACCTGCCGCACCGCATGGCCTACGCGGCCTGCATGGGGCCCGGCCTGCACGCCTGCTCCGCCGCCTCGCTCGCACACCTCTCCCTCTCGCTCGCACTCGCTACGCTCTTCTGGCTCTCCCTGTCACTCAACTGTTAGATATTTAAGTTTAACACATCGTTCTATGCTACTAAAATACTCAACTTTTATTTTGTATATTTTATGTTAAATAATAAATATTTATTGCTATTTGAAAATTCTTTATTCAACATAATAATATATATTCAACATATAGTATACAAAACGGCAGTAATAAACACATAATATAATATGACCTAAACAAAAATTAGTACATATGATTAATTACAGCTAGAAAAATCTAAATTATAAAAAATGTGCCTTTTTAGGGTTTCATACAAAAAAGAAACTCTTAATGAATCACTTCCATATCCGTCTGTCTGACTGTGTGTCTCTCCGTCTGTCCAATGTTTATTACCCAGTGACGGTACAAAGTACAAAAACAACATCGATATAGTCTCTTACTGCAAAAACTACTATAAACCTTTTACATCTACGCATTTGAAAAAATATAACTAAATTGTCCGCCCATATTACTAGGAATGGTTAAATCTCAGTGTTTAATTTGTTATGTTGGCCTTGGCAACTAATCATTTAAGTTTAATATTTTGCTAAGTATAAGGCCCTCTGACTTAGTTACCAAAGGGCCTTTTATAACCTTGGTAAAATGTAAATACCAAAACTAAACTTAAACACAAAATCTTGTAAAGTTAGATACTGTTTACAACATTAAAATAAATAAAAATATTGCTGAACTAATGTAATTGTTTAACTTCTGGTGAATAAGTGAACCTTACTTAGGTTCTATTTCATTAAGAATTTTGTTTCAAAATATAAATAAATATTATAGTACATTTTACACAACATCCTCTGTATAAGAAATTATATTTATATATCAAAATTAAATGGTATTCTACTGACTTATCATTAATAAGTTGGCGTTTGCAGATAGCACCAATGGATAAGAAAAAACTACGTTCAGCTGTACATGTGTAATGAAGAAACTCTTGTGTTTATTATCTATGATTTAATCTATTGCAAAGTTGTAGCAATAGCTTGGTTATAAATTTGTAGTGCATTGTTATATTCACAATGTTATTTACAATATAATAATACATTTACAATATAATAATACATTCAGCATGTATATTAACATTTCAAACAAGATACATGAAAATGAATAAAAATTCCTGGAATTTACAGTAAGGGATTCACGGAGAAATAACTTTATTGATATATTTCTCATGAGATACTGCAAGTTAACTAATGGTTGAGTGTACAAAAAGAGCAATAACTTACTGAGCAGTAAGTTAGAATGCAATCTATTGAAATGTTTGTATTACCACAGGTTATCAACCTGTGGTAACATTTGTGTTCAAATTTAACTTGGTCACATAATTATTTGAAAATCATCTAGGTTCTACTAGAATCCTTTTGGATTCTGGTACAACTGTTGAAGAAAGGCACTTTTCATTATCCTTTTGGTCTTGACGGTACGCACCACCTGCAACTATAGGTAGACACGTCGCGGGTATATGTACCTACTCCGATTGGTCTTATAATATTGGATGAGGGACACAACTAACCTGAACTTTCTTGAATAACGATAAAACTCTTATTGAATAGCAATGTTGTGGCTGTATATATAATCAGCTATGGCCTCTACATTATGAGTGGCTTCTACCATGAAAGCATCAGTGTCGTTTTATTGCATCGTCGTATCTCAAAGTTGCTTATTTACTCCAAAGATACACCTGAAAATACTGCTTGTAGTCTAATTATTGGGTAATAGTAAATCTTAAATCATTTCGCTTTGTACAAGCGCATTCGGCTTTTATTTCTTATACAATTTTAAATTGTTTTATGATCAATTGATTTATTAGTTATGCATCTTCGTGTTCTTTCTAATTCAATGATCAATTGATTTTAAGGGTTAGTTGTGGATCAGACCAAAGTACTGTCCGTAAAACCAAATTATCGAGTAGTACAGCTCCAAAGAGAAGCACGCAAACTCGGGTATGTCTTTTTATCATATAGCTAATATTCATCTTAGTCGAAGAATAACCACGTGAAACTTTCGGTAGTGGATCAGACCAAAATACTGTCCGTAACACTTAATTCTTAAGCTGGAGTGTCTTTTTAGCATATAGATAATATTCATCTTAGTCGGTGAATAACCACGTAAAACTTTTAGTTGTGGATCAGACCAAAGTACTGTCCGTAAAACTAAATGCTCGAGTAGTAAATCTCCAAAGAGAAATACGCAGACTCAAGTGGTACATAGTTTTTATTTATGCATAAAACTCTAGTTTTAACAATCACTTATATTATGAGAAGTAGATACAGTTCCAAAGAAAAGTACGTAATCTTAGGTATATGCCGTTATTAATGTATCAGAACATATTAAGCCCAGTTGTTTGCAAAATTAAACCATTGAGTTTCCTAAGAGAAGTACGGGATCGCAGGCATATTATGTCTTCACAGCATGAAGCATACAGTCTTTATTTCGTGTTTGTCCTTTAGTAAAAGCACGTAAACAACAAGTTTTTTGGTTATAGGTCATACCAAAATATTGTTGGAAAAATTATTGATTGGGTGGTATATCTCCAAAGAGAAATACGCAAACCAAGTGACATAAATATACATAATATAAACTAAAGACGCTCCCGCTATGTGCTTATCCTCTCATGTTAGGTTAAAGTACGATTTTACAAGCCAATAGTAACTACCCAATGAAAGGTGATGGCTATTAAAAGTTATTAGGTAGACTCGGAGCTTAGTCCTGCCGTTGATTGGCTTCTATTAATGACGAAATACGCACAAGTAACAAAAATCACAAACACTGGGTAGAGCTTGCATTAGGGTTCTTTAGGATGCCATTAATAAAAATGTGAATATAAAATCAACAACACCACAAATGAAACAATACCATGATTTAATTTGACGGAGTAACGCCATCGGAATAGGCGATACGTTATTATTTTTACAACGTCATATAATAACTTCTTGTTATAGAAGGTATATGTCCAGCATTAAACGGAGAAGGGTTAATGGATGATGAATAAACTCCGAGTTGCATGATAGTATCAGCTTGTTAACAAATGAAATAATCTCATCCAGTCAATTCAATAAGGGAGAAAAGTGTAACGGTATGTTTAAGTAACAAAAACAATACTAAACTGTGACCTTTAAAATTGTTTAAAAGTTAGCAAACAAAATAGTTTGCCGCCCAGTCAAGTCAGTCCAAAAAATATCATATACCAACCGAATGTATATAACAAAACTGAATAACATCATGTATTTCCATTTTGCATTATTGTAATACATTACAATTATTATTGTAATATATTATTAATTAATAATTAATGTTATTGTGCAAGAGTCAACATTATTGTATTTTATCACGGGATATGTAACAATATTATGTGATAGACGGATAAAAATAAATGTTTGAAAACCTACTCGTATCTCTTGCAAAGTTGAAAACTTTTGCGCCATAATAATATTAAATTCCTTATTAAAATAGCCCTTTGCTTGGAATAATAATTCATAATTGCCGTCTTCCTTATGATAATACTAAAAATCATAATATATCTGAAAAAATAAATACACTGAGACGACAAAACGTGCGAACTTGGCGAGCACTTAAACGCGAATGAAGATAGGGTAGATGGCATGGATAGGGTAGATAAATATGACATTGATTTGCTTTTTATTTTAGGCTCAAATATAGTGTGACTTTGCGAGTATGAAGAATGCATACTACAAGTTGTTAACAAATTATCGAGAAAGAATTTCCGTAATATAATATACTAGCAGTGGCCGCGACTTCGTACGCGTGGAATTTAGAAACGAAAAATTAAATGAACTAACAATAACGATATTTTACAGCTAATTAATCAATCGTCCGTTTGGTTTTTCTTTTTTGCACAATTCTAAAGAAGTAACACACATGGCCCCAATGTCATTTTAGTAAATGATATCTTAGAGTTTTACCTTTTAAGGGCTTCGTACAAACCCTTAGTCTCACTACGGTGTCCGTCTGTCTGTCTATCCGCCCGTTAAACTTTTTTTTACTCGGCAACGGCTGAAGGTATCAATTTAAAACTTATACCATATGTAGGTCCTTTGCTGCAAAAGATACAATCAATAATTTAGATCCACGCATTCAGAAGATATAACCGAATTACAGCCATTTTCGAGTATTTTCAACTTTCGCTAGGGAATCAAAATTTACAGGTTACTTCCCACTATCCCAGAGACTTAAAATTTGGCATGACCAAGCCTACATAGTGCTGTTAAAAATCCAAAAAACTTGTAATTTATTACCACATCACATGAAAGATTTGTTCAAAACTAACGCCGACGCCGACGCCGATGCCGACGCCAACGCCGAAGCCAATGCCGATGCTGACGCCTATAAATACCCACTCAGCACCGATACGTACGTCGGGATTTGAGCAGCGTAACGACCATACGCCGACGCCGACGCCTATAAAAGCCAACTCAGCACCGATACGTCGAGATTTGAGCAGCGTAACGACCGTACGCCGATGCCGATGGCGACGCCGACGCCTATACAAACCAACTCAACACCGATACGTCGTAAGTTTCATGAAAATCCATCCAGCAGTCTTTACGTTAAAGAACTACAAACATCTTTACATTCATTCATCCAACATTAAGCTAACATGAAAACATTGGAGAATGGATAGAAGACCAGAAAGGAAACGTTCGCGTTGCTCTGCCAACAGTTTAAGTATTTTATTTTCCCGCGCGTAATTCTTTTTTCGTCATATCTCCTAAGATATTATTTTAAATTGCATGCTGTAAAAGGCAGTTATAATCTATATTAAATGCGTAAGCTAACTAATGTATTTAAATTGATAAAAATAGTACTATATAAGTATATACACATAAATAGCGTTTGAAAACACTCTATTGAATTTGATAATTTTTTGGCGTTATTATGGGTACAGCAGGTTTTCCTTAAAAGATAGACATATACTCTCGCGGACTTTTTTGAGGAACTATAGGTAATGAACAATTCTTCGATATATTACTTTGTTGTACCTCACATAGATAAGGCAGCGTTTTCATTTAAAGGTCGCGCGCTTCCGAATTCCTCAGCAAATTTAATCATATCTCATCCAATATACAGTAAATTCCAATAAATTATGCAAAAAAAGCCATCCTCTTAAACCATTCTATCTATTAAAAAAAACCGCATCAAGATCTGTTCCGTATTTTTGAAGATATAAGCTGTGAGCTTAGATACATACATCCAAAATTTACGACTTTGTTTTATAAGACGTAAAGAGTAAAGATAAAGATAAAGATAAAGACAAAGACAAAGACAAAGACAAAGACAAAGACAAAGACAAAGACAAAGACAAAGACAAAGACAAAGACAAAGACAAAGACAAAGACAAAGACAAAGACAAAGACAAAGACAAAGACAAAGACAAAGACAAAGACAAAGACAAAGACAAAGACAAAGACAAAGACAAAGACAAAGACAAAGACAAAGACAAAGACAAAGACAAAGACAAAGACAAAGACAAAGACAAAGACAAAGACAAAGACAAAGACAAAGACAAAGACAAAGACAAAGACAAAGACAAAGACAAAGACAAAGACAAAGACAAAGACAAAGACAAAGACAAAGACAAAGACAAAGACAAAGACAAAGACAAAGACAAAGACAAAGACAAAGACAAAGACAAAGACAAAGACAAAGACAAAGACAAAGACAAAGACAAAGACAAAGACAAAGACAAAGACAAAGACAAAGACAAAGACAAAGACAAAGACAAAGACAAAGACAAAGACAAAGACAAAGACAAAGACAAAGACAAAGACAAAGACAAAGACAAAGACAAAGACAAAGACAAAGACAAAGACAAAGACAAAGACAAAGACAAAGACAAAGACAAAGACAAAGACAAAGACAAAGACAAAGACAAAGACAAAGACAAAGACAAAGACAAAGACAAAGACAAAGACAAAGACAAAGACAAAGACAAAGACAAAGACAAAGACAAAGACAAAGACAAAGACAAAGACAAAGACAAAGACAAAGACAAAGACAAAGACAAAGACAAAGACAAAGACAAAGACAAAGACAAAGACAAAGACAAAGACAAAGACAAAGACAAAGACAAAGACAAAGACAAAGACAAAGACAAAGACAAAGACAAAGACAAAGACAAAGACAAAGACAAAGACAAAGACAAAGACAAAGACAAAGACAAAGACAAAGACAAAGACAAAGACAAAGACAAAGACAAAGACAAAGACAAAGACAAAGACAAAGACAAAGACAAAGACAAAGACAAAGACAAAGACAAAGACAAAGACAAAGACAAAGACAAAGACAAAGACAAAGACAAAGACAAAGACAAAGACAAAGACAAAGACAAAGACAAAGACAAAGACAAAGACAAAGACAAAGACAAAGACAAAGACAAAGACAAAGACAAAGACAAAGACAAAGACAAAGACAAAGACAAAGACAAAGACAAAGACAAAGACAAAGACAAAGACAAAGACAAAGACAAAGACAAAGACAAAGACAAAGACAAAGACAAAGACAAAGACAGTACGCGCCTAGACCGCCGGACGCGATGGGCGTTTCTCGTTGTTAGACTTCTGTACTGTGCGTGGCGTATAATGGCGTATAATTAAAAAGCAATAACAGTTGTTGTTGATGTTGATAACCGATATTCGTCCTAACGGTTGAAGTGTCGAATATCAAAGTGAAAGAAGAAAATGACCTCGAAAACAGTGAAATGTTGTAGTTGTAACATAGTGATCAGTGAGGTGTTGACGTTCATCCAAAATGGTATGGATGTGATGGACTATGACAGTATGGAACGAATGTGTAAAAGTGCTTTTTCGGCTGAAGAGATCGGAAGTGCAAAAAGCTTATTGTATGATTCTATACCTGCTGCCAAGCGAAAGGTGCGAAGGAGACATGGAAAGAACATCAGGGATCTGGAGGACATAATTGGGCTTTTAAAATCAGCAGACCCCGAGGATTTACCGATTTTCGTGGCTAAAAATCTTTACGAACTACCCCCAGTAACATTTGATCATATTGACGCCTTGCAGCTGTTAAAAGATATGGTCGCGATCAAAAATGAAATAAATACGATCAAAGATCTGTATGCTACAAAAAGTGAGCTACAAAATTTACAACAAGCCTCAATTATTAATACTTTTGACCCTATATGTAAGAGAAGAGGAGGGTACCTAGTGAAAAATAGTACCACCTGTGATAGTGGACCGTTGGGCATCCCATACATGCCAGATACATCAGAGCCAATAGTTGGTGCGTGTGTGAACTCGGCTTATCAATTGTCTCATTCCCCCTCACGAGAGTCACACAGCTGTGATACGCCGGTCTCATTCGCACAAACAATGACTAACTCGGACTTTGTACGCGAGGAGGCCGGTACATCGGTTTCAAATGCTGGCGCCGCCGTCGAACCGGTTTCATTATGCGTTAGCGCGCATTGCGATGCCCCTACCACACAGCTCACGAACTCGATCGTGACGGCAAGCAGCGCGAATGTTTCTTATAGGGACATTGTCACGGCGAGTATTAATCGACATAATAAACACGGAGTAGGGGATGACACTGATTGGAATGTTGTAATGAAGAAAAATAAGAATATAAAATATAAATTTATAGGACAGAGAGGAAAGGCTTGTTCGGACCCTGAAGGAAAATTCAGGGCTGCTGAAATTAGAGTTCCGGTATTTATATCGAATGTGAGTAAGAATACGAAGGAGGAAGATATAGTGAAATACATTAAGGAGAAGACTGAGGAGAACGTTAGGCTCATTAGAATAAAGATGAGGAAAGAAAAAAACTATGATGCGTTTAAGTTATTTGTACCTGAATCGAAACTTAGTTTATTCTTAAATGAAAATACCTGGCCTCAAGGAATATCTTTCCGACGCTTTGTGCAGTTAAAGTACAATAGTGATGTGACATCGTATACAAAAGGAGCATTTTTTAATGGATCAAGGGAATAATAATATAATTACGTTTGCAAGCTTTAACTGTAGGTCAGTTAAACGTTCAATTGAGGATGTGCGGATGCTCTGTCAGTCTGCAGATGTAGTAGCACTACAGGAAACCTGGTTGCTCCCTTACGAAATACCTTTACTGGGGAGTATACATAAGGATTACGAGTACACGGGCAAGTCTGCGGTTGATATTTCGGCAGGAGTGCTGCGAGGGAGACCCTACGGAGGGGTAGGCATACTATGGCGGAAAGGTACGTATAAATCTATTAAAGTTATACAGTGTAATAGTGTTCGGCTGTCGGCTATTGAAGCGGAATTGAGTGACCGTTCAATCATGATTATGAGCGTCTATATGCCTACGAACTCTCTAGATAATTTAGTGGAATTTACAGACGTATTGAGTGAGATAAATGCTTTGATAGAAGCCAGTGGTTTGCAAGCTATTTATATATTGGGAGACTTTAACTCTGATCCCAAAGAACTTTTTGGTAAAGAACTGTTAAAATTTTGTTCAGACCAAAACTGGACATGTGCGGATATAAATAAGTTGGGCATGAATTCTGGGAGCTACACATATATCAGTGATGTTCATGATAGTACCAGCTGGTTAGACCATTGTGTATTAACGGAATCTGCCTGGCAGTCAGTAACTGATGTATGTGTAGTTCACGGAGTCTACTGGTCGGATCATTTGCCTCTTATAGTAAAATGTGACATACATAAGGTGCGATGTAGATTGACAAACTCGAGCTCTAACTGCAATAATGTTGTATGGGGTAATAGGGGGACTGAACAAATTAAAGAATACTCTAGTTTATGTAACAATAGGTTAAAGCTTGTTCAGTTTCCATCTGACTTTAATATTTGTGCTGACAGTAAACACTGTAGCAATGACTGTCACAGGCACATGCTTGACAAAATGTATTCTGACATCATAGGTATATTAACTAAAGCAGCTGTGAATACGGGTAAAAAGGTTCATTGTAAAAAACGCCGTCAGGTGACGGGCTGGAATAAACATGTGGCAGAGGTGCACAGAGAGGCCAGGCTTAGGTATCATATATGGCTTCTTCATGATAACGATACGGATATACGGCTAGAATGGTTTACTTTAGTTATTTTCACAGTGTAATGTGCTATGGAATTCTTCTTTGGGGAAGCTGTGCGGACATTAATCGGATATTTGTGCTCCAGAAACGCGCTGTTAGAGCTATATATAACCTAGGTCCGCGGGATTCTCTAAGGGAGAAATTCAAAGACATAAATATTTTAACGGTCGCTTCGCAATATATATATGAAAATTTATTGTTTGTTCATAAAAATATTCATAATTTTACAAAAAAAAGCGACCACCATAATGTTAATACAAGGCATAAACACAATCTTGTGATGCATGTAACCCGTCTCCACAAAATATGTAACTCTTTCATGGGTCATTGTATACGATTTTATAATAAACTCCCTATTGATGTAAGAGAATTAAATAATTCTAAATTTAAAAAATTCATTAAAACTAAATTATGTAAAAAGGCGTATTATAAAATTTCTGATTATATTAAAGATGATAAAGCTTGGGAGTAGGTTGCTCTGGAGCAATACATATTCTATATTGTAAAGTTATTAGCATTGTAAGTATAATTGACATTTAATTTAAAAATATTGATTTGATTAAAAGCTCTGCTGAGTTTCTTACGCCGGTTCTTCTCAGCAGATTGCGTCCTGAA
Organism: Orgyia antiqua; assembly: GCA_916999025.1. Lineage (NCBI taxonomy): Eukaryota > Metazoa > Arthropoda > Insecta > Lepidoptera > Erebidae > Orgyia > Orgyia antiqua. The sequence continues at coordinate 34,365,103 of OU779867.1, read as the reverse complement.
CCGGTGGTAGGGAAAAAAATTGGACATGTCATAAGCACATAATTTTTCTAAAAAATTGTGTCTACGTGATTAAATGATTTTTCATTTCATTTCATTTCATTTCATAAACCTAGTAGAGGTGTGGCCTATGATGCTATGCGGGAGAGCCGTAAGGTGTTTAGGGGGAAACTTAAATGGTGTCAAAACCATCAAGAGCAGATCCGTATGGATATCATTGCTGCTCAGCATGCTTCGAATAATTTCTGTAGTTTCTGGAAGTCCACTAACAAACTGAATACTGTGCCTGGTAAACCTGTATCTGTTGGCGGGTGTTCGCAGCCAAAGGATATAGCAAATTTATTTAAAGAGCATTTTACGGTAGAATCACCTCTAGGACCCTCAAATGAGGTGATTGATGCTGAGACCAACTGTGAACTGGGTGGAATTCGATTCTCAGCAAAAGAAATTGCAGCAGTAATTGCAAAGATGAAAAGAGGGAAGTCCCCAGGTCATGATGGTCTCAGCATTGAACATCTCAAGTATGCGGGATCCCACTTACCTAGGGTTTTATCTATGTTTTTCTCGCTTTGTTTAGTGCATTCATATCTGCCACATGATCTAATGAAGACAATTGTTGTGCCAATAACCAAAAATAGGACAGGTGATATCGCCGATAAAAACAACTATCGCCCCATCTCACTGGCAACTGTACTATCGAAAATATTGGACAGCTTATTAGACTCACGATTAAACCAATATCTACGACTGCATGATTCACAGTTCGGTTTTCGGGCAGGTTTATCGACTGAGAGTGCTATCTTGGGCTTAAAGCACACGGTAAAATACTACACAGATAGGAGAACACCTGTCATTGCTTGTTTCCTGGACCTCTCAAAGGCCTTCGACCTTGTGTCTTACGATAAGCTTTGGGCTAAGATGAAAAAGAAAGACATACCGGATGACATGGTTAAAATTTTTCAGTTTTGGTATATTAATCAGGTTAATAGTGTACGATGGGGTGATGGTATGTCAGATGAGTACAAGTTGCAATGCGGGGTTAGACAAGGAGGTCTGACTTCACCAAAGTTGTTCAACCTGTATATAAATGAACTAATTGTTGGTCTCAGCAGCAGACATGTTGGATGCCATATTGATAATGTCTGTGTAAACAACCTAAACTATGCTGACGACATGGTGCTGCTGACACCGACGGTTGGTTCATTGAGACAGCTTCTGCATATCTGCCACACTTACGCACGAAGTCATGGGTTGTTATACAATGTAAACAAGAGTCAATACATGGTGTTTGGGGTCTCCGGTAAGAAAGTTGATCTTGTTCCGCCAGTAACACTTGGCGGTGTTATATTAAAGAGAGTCGGTGTCTACAAATACCTTGGACACTATGTTACCGAAGACCTCAAGGACCATGCAGACATGGAACGAGAGCGCAGGGCTTTGGCGGTGAGGTGTAACATGCTGGCCCGTAGGTTTGCTCGGTGTAGTAAAGAGGTCAAAATTACTTTATTCAAAGCCTACTGCCAAAACTTCTACACGAGCAGCTTGTGGGTGGCCTGTGCACTGAAGTCGCTGAGTGCCCTGCGTGTTCAGTATAACAATGCTTTCAGGGTATTGTTGGGGTTGCCGCCCTTTTGTAGCGCATCAACTATGTTTGCTGAGGCAAGGGTTGATGGGTTTCATGCGGTTTGGCGTAAAAGATCTGCCTCATTGTTGCGCCGAATACGCGGCAACTCTAACAGTATCCTGAGAATGATAACAGACAGATATGAGTCACCCATCTTGAGGCGGATTGTTGCTCGAGTGACGTCTGATATGGTCACTCCAATTAATTAAAAGATAAATAGTCATAGATAGCTTGTATTCTTACAATTCATTATTATTATTATATTTTTTATTTTTTATCTTATTGATTACAATTTTAATTATGCTGGATTTAATTTAATTTTAATTTTTAATACATATAAATATATGATGACATTGATTTTCTTTTTTGTATGAGTTAGTTATTATGGTTATTGTAATTTTATTATTGATACTTTGACTTATTTATTGTCCATATTAATATTAGATATAAGAACATTGTTACTAACAAATTTGGGCCCTGTTGCCATCTAAAAAATTGAATTATTATTATTATTATTAAAGACAAAGACAAAGACAAAGACGAAGACGAAGACGAAGACGAAGACGAAGACGAAGACGAAGACGAAGACGTAGACGAAGACGAAGACGAAGACGAAGACGAAGACGAAGACGAAGACGAAGACGAAGACGAAGACGAAGACGAAGACGAAGACGAAGACGAAGACGAAGACGAAGACGAAGACGAAGACGAAGACGAAGACGAAGACGAAGACGAAGACGAAGACGAAGACGAAGACGCAGACGAAGACGAAGACGAAGACGAAGACGAAGACGAAGACGAAGACGAAGACGAAGACGAAGACGAAGACGAAGACGAAGACGAAGACGAAGACGAAGACGAAGACGAAGACGAAGACGAAGACGAAGACGAAGACGAAGACGAAGACGAAGACGAAGACGAAGACGAAGACGAAGACGAAGACGAAGACGAAGACGAAGACGAAGACGAAGACAAAGACAAAGACAAAGACAAAGACAAAGGTAGGTAGCTAACAGAGATAGCAAGGATAAAATATCGTACCATCCGTAAAAAAAAGACGTAAGTGAACTTGCGTCCTAAATTTCAAAAAAATCACTTACTGCTTTCTTCCAGTAATAGTACGATATTTTATCCTTGTTACCTCTGTTAGCTACCATCATCAAGATTTTGGAATAGAAAATTATTGGGCGTCTCGTCATAATAAAGCTACTAACGGAAAATCAGCTTGATAGTAATCAAGTGAAAAAAATGTACTACGGATCCCGTACTAGTAGGTAAGTTTATTATTAAGTATTTCAGTAGTGTTTAATTCCTTTTTTTGTATTTTGTATTGTTTTGATACCTACCCCTGACTTTTTCTTCACCACCCAATGGTTGACTGGCATTGAGTACGTCATTGTACAAATTTTTGTTTGTGCGAAGTGTAAATAAATAAATAAATAAATATCGTACTTTATGAATAATAAAACGGGAGAATAAAACCAGAAGAGATTGCTGATCTCTTCATGCAAAATTTTTTAATTAAGGCTCCGCTAGGGCCTTGTTGCTCGGTGCTGGATGCCGTACCAGATGTGCCAGTAACAGTGAAGTTTATTTCTAAGGAATTTACAAAAGCTATTAAAACAATGTTAAGAGGTAAGTGTCCTGGCCATGATGGATTGGGCGTCGAGCACCTGCAGCAGGCGGGCCCACACCTGGCCCGTGTGTTGACAATGCTATTTAATTTTTGTGTGAGTCATAGTTACTTACCCAGTGAGATGATTCGAACTGTAGTAGTGCCCATTATAAAAAATAAGACTGGCGACCTCACTGACGTGAGTAATTACAGTAGGCGCGCGAGTTCATGTCTATCGGGGCCTGAGGTGACGCGCCCCTCCTCGTCCTCGACTGCGGACGAATGCGGCGAGGTGGGTGAAGGAGGCGCGTCACCTCAGGCCCCGATAGACATGAACTCGCGCACCTACTGTATAGACCTATATCACTAGCTACAGTAATAGCCAAAGTGTTTGACAGCTTGCTTAATGCACAACTAAATAAGGCTATTAAGATCTGTGATAACGAATTTGGCTTTAGACCAGGATTATCGACAGAAAGTGCGGTGTTGTGCCTTAAGCATGCTGTGACATACTATATAAAGCGCGATACACCAATTTATGCCTGCTTTCTTGACCTATCGCGGGCTTTCGATTTGGTTTCTTATGATTTATTATGGAATAAATTACAAAAAGAAAATCTTCCTGACGAAGTAATCAATATATTAAAATTTTGGTATAACAGTCAGACAAACTCTGTATGATGGGCGGGAGGTCACTCTCGACCGTACAGGTTGGAATGCGGGGTGAGGCAAGGAGGGTTGAGCTCCCCAATGCTTTTCAACCTGTACGTTAACGATTTAATAGGTGAGCTCAGTAGCACTAGAGTCGGTTGCCATATAGATAGAGTTTGCATCAACAACATCAGCTATGCTGATGACATGGTGCTGCTGAGTGCATCTATTTGTGGTTTAAGAAAGCTTGTTAACATTTGTGAGAAATACAAAGACAAAGATCATATAACTGTAAAAAGTCAGAGGTCATGGTTTTTCAGGCGGGGCGTAAACACATAGAGAATGTGCCACCTGTACAGCTTAATGGAGTGGTGTTAGCTCGTGTTGTTACCTTTAAGTATTTAGGACATGTGTTGACGCCCGGTCTGGAAGATGACTCGGATATTGAACGAGAGCGGAGGGCGCTGTCGGTAAGGGCGAATATGTTGGCTCGCAGGTTTTCGCGTTGCTCACTTCCAGTAAAGCTTACTCTCTTTCGAGCCTACTGCACCACCTTCTACACGTGCAGCCTGTGGGCCAGATATACGCAGCGGTCCTACAGCGCCTTTCGTGTTCAATATAATAACGCGTTCCGGATGCTGGTGGGGCTGCCCCGCTTCTGTAGCGCGTCAGGGATGTTCGCCGACGCGCGTGTTGATTGTTTCTACACAACAATGCGTAAGAGGTGTGCATCTCTGGTGAGCAGGGTGCGGGGTAGCTCCAACAGCATCTTAGGGATGATTGCGAGCCGGCTGGACTGCACATATGTGAACCACTGCAGTTCAATTTCCCACGGAATGGTGCTGCGGTGAGACACCGTACAAGTCCCAATTTAATTATATATAAATAAATATGTTATTATTTTAATTATTTAAATTTATTCTATTTTGTTTTCCTACTTGATTGTATATGTTATATATATGTGTACTCGTATTGTAGATACTAACATAGGCACTAAGCTACATAATTTACTAACAAATACTATTATTATTATTATGACATGTACTTACCTAATGTGATTGAGTCCTGGTTACTTTAATAAACAATTATTCATACATATGCTTGTTAACCGCCTTCGCCAAGCTTTTCAAGTCTATCATCTACACAAGACTCGCTCTTTTTTTAATAAAACATGTTGGCACTTGATCTCATGCCACCTGAGTGTAAGCGACAATGGAATCTTTCACCGTTAATCGTAACAACTATGTAAGAAGCCTATTTATCATTTTTTGAAACGTGTCTAGATTGTAACTCTCGGGGAACACAGACATTGGTTTCAGTTTACATTCATTAAACACACCAGGCAACTCATGATGGATGGATGGATTGATTTTCGTGCAAAACATTCAATTGCTCATTAACTCGCAGTTACTGAGTCTGTTGCACATAACCTAAATCTCCACAGATCTACGCGTATGATCCTACTTGATGTTGAAAAATCTTTTGATTCCGTATGGCATAATTGGCTTCTTCATAAACTAATTAAAGTTAATACTCCATTAAGCTATGTATAACAGTGAAAATCTTTTCCGAGTGACCAAACTTTTACAGTTTGTAATTACTCAATTCCTTTTTGTCCCTGCTAGCGTCCCGATGTTAGGACCTTAATCATATTGAAAACACCCAAATATTCCGAAAAACGTTTTTCCGACTACGTCGAGATCGACCAACCAGCGACGCTTAGCTACAGGCGTGACGCGTTATCTTTAGTTTAGATTTAATCACCGCTAGGTGCCAAGGGTACACCATAGATATGCTTTTTGATCGATAAATTAGGAGCTTATCAACAGGAAGGGATTACACATTGCTGCAACAATATAAGCGGGCAAGTCCCGCGAGCGAGCCACTCTGGTGTTCAGCAATGAGGGTGGTCGCGGCGGTGCTGCTGCTGAGCGTGGCCTCGTCGGGCGTGTGGGCAGACCGCTACCACGCGGCGCATGCTGAGCGGCCCGGGCCCCCTGCTGAGAGTGACGCGCTCTACTGGATCCACAAAGCCCAGGCACACCTGGCGGGGCGCTTGGACCAGTTCGCTCACGGCAGTGGCTCTAAGGCGCGCAACGTGGTGATGTTCCTGGGCGACGGCATGTCGGTGCCCACGCTGGCGGCGGCGCGCACGCTGCTGGGCCAGCGCGCCGGCCAGCCCGGCGAGGAGGCGCAGCTGCACTTCGAGAGCTTCCCAACGCTGGGGCTCGCCAAGGTAACGCGCCGCCACTCACCTCGTGCGTCTGCCAAACTGCCTCAGAGTGTCATGATTTACGAATCAAGTTACGAGTATGAACTATTTTTCGATGTAGTTGTAATAGTACGGGATCCGTAGTACATTTTTTCACTTGATTACTATCAAGCTGATTTTCCGTGAGTAGCTTTATTATGACGAGACGCCCAATAATTTTCTATTTCAAAATCTCGATTGTGGTAGCTAACAGAGGTAGCAAGGATAAAATATCGTACTACCCGTAAAAAAAAGACGTAAGTGAACTTGCGCCAAAAATTTCAAACAAATTTATCAAAAAAATCACTTACTGCTTTCTTCCAGTAATAGTATATTATATATATATTTATTTAATAATAGGATATTTTATCCTTGTTACCAAGTGTAGTAGTAATCAAGTGAAAAAAATGTACTGCGGATCCCGTACTATAATGCGCGGGGATCGAAACGGCGACCTCGTGAGCGATAATCTGTTACACAAATCACTCGAGGCCGGTCCGTTTATAGCGTGTAATAAAATTATTTGTCTTCTTTTTTTGTTATTTATGTTATTTTTGTTTGGATGAATGGTAAATTTTTTTTTACATCGTACAACATCGGACAAGTACGTCGTACGGAGTTGTACACGATTTGTTCCGTACCGTTACTATCATTGAGTAACGAGGTAAGGGTAAGGGCAGGGAAATAATGACGACGAGTAGTTGATGTTGAAGTGACAGCAAAGTTTCAGTATTAGGGGGACCCCGTTTTACTTTTTGTCACCGAACCCTAAAAATAAGAGAGCAAATAAATAAACTAATGTTCCTAAAAATAAATAAAAATTGTAATTGAAATTTAATATTTGTAATATGGATCTTTGTTGTCCGAAATAAAAGTTTATTATTATTATTAAATAAAGAAAGTAGTAAATAATATTAATAATTAACGACTTAAATGTAATTTTTCAGACGTACTGCGTTAACTCGCAGATCCCAGACTCCGCGTGCACGGCCACGTCATACCTGGGCGGCGTCAAGACGAACCAGGGCATGCTGGGGCTCACAGCCGCCGTGACCCGGGGCGACTGTGTGGCGGGACGCAACGAGGCCAACTACGTGGCGTCCATCGCCGAGTGGGCGCTCGCTGACGGACGAGACGCCGGTAACTGCAGTGTCGCCATAGTGGCCACAAATACTTACTTACACCGTCACTTGTCACTACTCAATATACAATAAATACCAAGTTAAATAACAGTGAAATCGACGATAATCGTTTGAAATTACTATAAAAAAAATTGTAACAGGAATGATTTTCTTGCAATAAGAGTTCAAGTGGTAACAGAGCCCTCTATTTGATCGACAGGTATCGTAACAACGACGCGCGTGACGCACGCGTCCCCGGGCGGCACGTTCGCCAAGTCCGCGGACAGGAACTGGGAGACGGACGCGGACATCACGGGGGCCGGCTTCGACACGGACACGTGTCCCGACATAACGCACCAGCTCGTGCACATGTACCCTGGGAACCAGTTCAAGGTAAGGCTCTGTACCAGCTGGCTTTCGCTCTCTCCCTTTTACTGTTCCGCTCACTGTCTTCATTGTGTGCAGGTTATCCTGGGCGGAGGCAGACGTACCTTCCTGCCGACCACCGTCATCGACGAGGAGGGAACGGCCGGTAGAAGGACGGACGGACGAAATTTGATCGAGGAGTGGCAGCAGGACAAGAGTGATCGCAATGTTACTTTCAGTTACGTGTGGAACAGGAACGAACTGATGGCCCTCAATAATAATCGGCCCGAATATTTGTTGGGATTGTTTGAAAGCAGCCACATGCAGTATCACTTGAGATCAAATATAGAAACCGAACCGACCCTCGCCGAGCTCACCGAGACGGCTATTAAAATGCTGAGTCGCAACGAGAAGGGATTCTTCTTATTCGTAGAGGGTGGACGCATCGACCACGCTCATCACGACAACTACGTGCACCTGGCTCTGGACGAGACAATCGAGATGGACAAAGCGGTGAAGCGTGCCACCGAGCTGCTGCCCGAGGAGGACTCCCTCATAGTGGTGACCGCAGATCACTCTCACGTCATGACCTACAACGGCTACTCCGGCCGCGGCCGCGACATCCTCGGCAGTTCCCGAGACACGGACCGGGATCGGGTGCCCTATATGACGCTGAGCTACGCGAACGGACCGGGCTACCGGCCGCAAGTAAACGGAATACGTCCAGACGTCACCGCCGAGAAAAATTATGGTGAATATCTAATGATAATTGTGTTGTTAGAAGGCTCCTCGGTAAAGTTTTAGTTACAAACAGAAATGGTCGTTTGCAGGCGAGGTGCGCTGGCGCTCGCACGCGGACGTCCCTCTCTCGTCGGAGACGCACGGCGGCGAGGACGTGGCGCTGTTCGCGCGCGGGCCGCAGCACGCTCTGTTCTCGGGGCTGTACGAGCAGAGCCACGTGCCGCACCTAGTGGGGTACGCGGCCTGCCTCGGACCGGGACTCTCCGTCTGCGACGCGCTTGAACAACTCTGACGTCATTATTTTATTATTATTTAGAAGTGTTTAACTGTTATATTAACTTCATCGTTTTACATTCTTTTTTCCTAAATAAAATACAGTAACAATGAGTCTCGATATAGTTCCTTACAGGACCCCAAAACATTATTCATAAATCGGATTATCGATCCTTGCCTTAAATTAAGTAGGTACATTGTACCGGTACACTCTCTAAGAGAGTCTTCAATCTGATACAGTGATTACATGTAGCTCATAATAATCCATTTATCCAGCACGTCGACGAGCTTGGAGACGTTATCCATATCAAAAGCTTTTGAAAAATTTGTTAAGTAATATTTTTCTAATCTTTTCGAAAGCATTTGGCAAGGGATTCATCTACACATAGTAATTATTTTGCAGAAAACATACAAACAAACAACCAACAAGCAAAAAAACTATAATTCTAATTCATTTTACACAGTTCAACCAACTAAATGGAGTTCTTTTTAATAATAAACCAGTAACTTCTGATTATTCTATTAGAGAACATAATATAATGCCAACGATGTAAAGTTTATAAAAAAAATGCAGTAATTTCATTGAATTTACCTGAATCGAATGTTTCGATGTTTTTATTTCAGTAACAATTAACATTTATTATTCAATTATTTTGCTATGGTAGCACTATTTCACATTCATAAAATCATAAACAAATTAATCACATGATCAAATAATAAATACAGAAACGTAAAATAAATATATTACGCCATTACTTTGGTAAAAAGACACTTATCGTCGGTACGCTTGCCAAAGCTGATATAACACCTATATGAGCATCTATTTCGTAAATACGACAAAACTTTTCAGAGAACAGCAAGCGTATTAAGAGATTTTTTCTAAATCATGCAAGTTCCAGGCAGGCGTTATTTTTAGCCAGGCAGTTTATTAAGTGTTTAGAAAATATAATTTTTAAGCTAAAAGGATAATGTTCACAAACTAAATAATGTTCTATATTGAGGGCGCGTGCCTCGTGTCTAACACGTGACGTCATCATATCGAGCTGCGTGCGCGCTCAACTCCGGAGGGTGCGCTCTCCTGGTAGTTTATGAGTGCGAGCATAGTTCTTATTGCGACGTACCAAGGCGCACATTGGTCCAGATCATAACGTCATCTAGGACGAGGGGTTGTCGTGATCAAATGAACGTGGACCGAATCGTTTCGTCTCGTAGTGAAGCAGCCGACAGCACACGCGCGCGCGGTCCCATGTCCTATTGTAGTATTGTACACAATGATTATCTTACAGCCACGGTTTATATCAAAAACATATCAGCCTAATCTTTATTATAAAAGCGAAAATGAGTTTGTTTGTTTGTGAGATTCATTTTCACGCAAAATTGGTATAGTCAGAGAGATGACATAGGATATAATATTATCTCCAATGATTGAATATATCTCAACGATTATCTTACCAAAAACTCTTTACGATACATTAAACACGAAAGTTAACAGTAAATATGGTAAGCTCCACCATTTTTGTTTATTTTGCACTTGTTACAGCAACGCATAGAATAGGCCTAAGCACACTTAGTATCAATAAATAATCAAATTAGAATACGTAGCCAAATTTTTTTTCTTTAATTTCGCCAATTGATAGGTTATTAATCCCAGGTTTTGACACACGCGATTTACGCGGTAACTTCAAACATAAACTCCTTGTGAAGTACTTAGTCCCTGAAATTATTTTAATTTATATAGATGCTATAGCTATATAGTTTGTAGTGTCGAATTTGATGTTTATTTTGCTAATGATTACGATATCGAAATTTAATATTAATTTCAGTTCTCTAACACTTGCGCGACTCATTTGTTTAAATTGTCGCGGGGGATTTGCAATGAAAAATATTGGGTGTGTAAATAATGGTTTATTTTAAAATTTAATAATTTAATAATTGGGTAAATCGTCCGCGTGAAAATAAAATTTATAGTATTACGGTCGGGGTTTCCGCACTTAATCCACACAAGCTCCCCAATTTTATCGGTTCAGGTACTCCCCTGATTTAGAATCAGCGGCCCAAGGAGTCGCGTTCTGGGAACCGCTGGCAGCAGTACAGCAGGGACGGGCAGCCAGCTTTGAGAGTCAGGTGGCGGAAGGCAATGTAGTTGAAACGCTGAAGCGTCGAAACGTTGTGAACCCCAGTTTGGGGTAGATCGACACCAGTGTTTATTTATTATATATTTATCAATGTAATATATTCGACGAACGCTCAGTGACGCACGATAATATGAAATATTGAAATATTATTCAAATAACGATTTAGAAATTATAAACGTGACGTGCATTCATTCGAACAATATGGCAAGTGTCGGTTATGCAGTTTTTAAATGTCATCGATGACTTGCCGTGCCAATTTACCGACAGCAAACGGGAGTGTTGCTAGGTGAAATATCTTACATATAATTGCCAGTATGTTATTTTATTATTTTACCACATAAGGCTGTTTAGTGTTTAATTTAATAATATGTCTTATATGTTTATGTAAATATGTTTTTTAGAGATTAAGTTTTAGTAAAATGTGTTGTATATATTGTGAATATTATAATTTATTTAAGTAGTTATTAGGTATTAGTGCTGTAAATATATTAAATTTAAGTGTATTTAAAGTTGTAATATGAATTATGTACGTACAACGTTACAAAATAAAACTACTTTTTATGGATTTAGACACGTGTATTTGTTTAAAATTTTGATCTCACCCCTGACCACGGTGACTGCAAAGTCTCCGAAACGTCGGGCTAAAATTTAAAACAAATACACGCGTCTCAATCCGTAAAAAGTAATTTTATTAATTTCAGTTTCTTTTAGTTTTGAGTCTAGGTTTCATTCCAAATTTGATTCGTAAACTAACGCGTGCAAAGCCGCAGGTAAAAGCTAGTCATTTTAACACGCTTTTATAAGTTCAGTATGTATCTATAAATTTTCACCCACTTGATTAAAGACCGAGCAGTCATTTATCTAAAGACCCTGTAATACTGGACAAACTAACTACATTAAATACAACATTCTATTAACTACGATGAGATCAATCCGTGGCTTACGACACGTGTAACTGGTTTGGAAGGATTCTTTTATGAATATTCAACGGGGTACCATTCAATCTCACCAACTAACTACACAACATCAATGACTTACTCACCATTGACACAATTTGAGGACTTACTTCACAATCTTGGAAGCCAAGTCAAAACTAAAAATCCTTAAGTAAACTATTTACGGGTATTTTTGGGTGTTTACTATGTATTATAAGTATGTATTTACAAAAGAAAAGTAGTTTATGTATTCTATCCGTATTCTGGTACCCATAACACAAGCATAGTAATATAGCTTACTTTGGAACCAGAGGACGTTGTGTGAAATGTCTTGAATATTTATTTATTAATTATTATTATTTTAATCAGATCTCCTACGACATATATAAATAAAGTTGTATTTTAAGGTCGTAATGTAATGTATATGTCGTAGGAGACTTGATTAAAATAGTTTACTTAAGGATTTTTAGTTTTAACTTAGGTTCCAAGATTGTGATGTGGGTCCTTAAATGGTGTAAATGGTGAGTAATTCGTTTATTTACTGTAGTTGGTGAGACTGAATGGTGACCCGTTGAAATTTCATAAAAGGATCCTTCCAAACCAGCTACACGTGTCGTAAGCCACGGATCAATCTCATCGTAGTTAATAGAATGTTGTAGTTAACGTAGTTAGCTTATTCAGTATTACAGGGTGTTTGGATTGGAGACTACCCTGGCAATAATTACAGGTGATGTCTACGGTGATTTTCTCCGATATCAGAAGTGGGATCGAATAGTCGTTATTCGATTTTGTTTTGAAAATACTAGAACAATAAAATTAACCGTAATCGGCAATTTGGAAAAAATTAAAAAAATTTGCAGTTTCTTTTTGGAGAAAAATTGCTTTGATTATATTAACAAGCAAAGACTCATAATAACAAGTCATAGGTGATTAGTTTATTACACTGTAACTACGTAACAAAAATTAAATGACAATGATTTATTAGTAATTTTATAAATCTACAGTGTTCATTTGCTTAATTTATCTCGTGTATCAATCAATAAATAATTGTGAAATCATTTTACTTGATTGCGAACAGAAATATAGTGTGGCTTTATCAACATTCAACACTTCGTTTCAAAGTGTTCGTGACAAAAGTTATAAAGAAAAATAAAGATTTAATCTCCGCCATGTAATAATGTGTTTTGCATATTCTAACGCGTTACTAGACTTTGTTATTTGTGATTAGCAAATAAAATCGTAAGAAACTCACCTAGATGAGAGGTAGTGAGAAGAAAATCTAAATCATGGTTAACTAAATACTCGAAATTAGACCTGCATGTAGTTACATGTAAAAGATAGAGTTGTGATAAAAAGAGAATGACGAAATATGCGTTTTAAATTTTAAATTATTTGACAGCGAAAGAAAGTTTAAGAGATCTATATACGTGCGTCGTCGTTTTAGAAACCTTGTATTGAAAAATCTTCTTACAATTATGTTCTCGTCTGTACTATTGACGTATGCAGTGAGTCGTAAATAACATTGCCAACGCAACTTATTGTAGTGTACCTGTAATATGTGGTTAAAATCTTTTCTGAAATATCTAGCTACAAATACGAACCTGACGGTGCTATTGACGTATGGAGACGTCTAGTAACCATTAATAATTATTAACATCACTTTTTGTGGTGTATAATAAGTTTTTGAAATCTTTAACTTACTGACGTGTGAGACGTCTACTGAGCCATTAATAATATTAACCATACGCTTTATTGTGGCTTACTTACTTATAATCAGTTCGTGAAATCTCCTTTTTTAAAACATCTACAACTATGATCTTGATAATGCAGAGACGTCTTGTAAACTATTAATAACATTAACCACTTGCTTTATTGTGGTTTACCTATAACATGTTTATAAAATTTTCATAGAAATTTTCATTCATCTTATTACAAATATTTAATTCCAAAATGCCTTTAATGCCCATAAAATACTTCAGTTGTATTTTGATTTAAATCTATGCGACTAATAAGATTCTACTTGTTAATTAATTGTCTAATAAATTATTAAAGTAAGAATTATTTTTTTATTAACTGGTCTATGCAGGCTGATAAAAATAATCACTAGCGATCTGCAACTGTTTCGCGTGGTTCTCATTGTAAATGAAGTTTACCGTTTGTTTTTAACTTTATTACTTTCCGTTTATTCGCGCATACGACCCTTATTACAAATTATCGAGGCGACAGGAGATCAGCTCTGAGTATTCACGAGCATAACTTTTGACCTTATTTACTTGAACAAGAATCTGTTGTAGTGGATTGACTATAGCGGATCTGCTTACCGTAACAAATTATCTACCTCTTAAATTTTAATTTGCGAGCGTTTTTGGTGTACAGAGACGTTCAGTCAACTATTTATAATATTAACAACGCAGTTTACCGTGGTGTATCTACGAGTAAACTAATTATTATTATTAAAAGAGCTGTTGTCGCGTGGAGCGTTACAATAAGCCAAAAATAAAAGATGCTATTGGCGTGTGGAGCCGACCAATAAGCCAAAAAAATTATAATTAAAATAAATCAATAAATAAAAGATGCTATATTGGCGTGTGGAGCCGTCCAATATAAGCCACTATAATTATCCTATCCTGAAAGAATAATGGTCCCCTGTGTACGACGGCGAACAGGACCGCCTATGGCACAGCATCAACCTATCCCTTTATTTCTAGGGCCCTTGCCTACGCGGCAACATCGACCTTTCCTTTACCTATCCTTCCCAAACCCCTATCCTTCCTAAATCCTTTATCCTTTCTATCCTTAAGACGCTATACTCATTACGTTACGTACGTTACGATACTGTACACCAACCAACGGTTACTATTCACGATTTAGGTGTTTGGTAGCAACAGCTAACATAGTTATGTAGGCTTAACTTCTACTTGGGCTACAAGTAGGAGGCAGAGTAACAGTGTTTATTCGTATGCCAGTACGAAAATTCAAAATTCAATTTTTTATTTAATGATAGTTTAATCATTAGTATTTAAACTAAATTAGAAAATCATTCCTTTACTGTTGAATCCGTCTAGATCAGCAGGATAGGCCAAACGGAAACCCTTCTATTAGTTTCAAGTAGATAGGGAACACACGAGGACGCGTGCCTTTGCAGAATGGCCGTGTGACAATAAGGACAAAGAGAAACAAAGGAAAGAAAAGAAAGAAAAAGAAAACAAAAAAAAAAAAAATTTCTATTGCATTTACTAACGTAGCTAAAAATCATTTTCTGAGTAATTTACGATTAATTAGCTAAATCCTAAATAATTAGTTATCAAATTACAGCCGAGCGGTTGTCTTTATGAAAACACAAGTTTAATGTGTAGTGGATTTGATGATTAGAAACCATCTATTGAATGTTACAATTGTATTGGCTCGATAAGTCGATACGAACCCACTACAACTTAAAGTTCGTTAGCAAAAATGCGAAAAACCTGACAACTAGAGCAGTCAGTATTATACAGGTCGTTACGCTGCCCAGTTTTATAACTTAAACAATTAGAATATCCTCCAAAGTGTTATTGCTTAGTGTGTATTTGTGAGAACGTGCAAAGGAACGATAATGCGGAATTAATGTAACTGACCGAGTGTGAATGTTGAATTATTGTGGAAATTGTTGTAACTGACCGAGTGTATGGACAAATCTTAGTTGTGGATTTCTTTATTTTGCGACTTTATATTGGGTCAGAATTAGCCGAGCGGAAAAACTTAGTTCTATTGCAGATTTACACACGGGGACGTGTGTATTCGCAGAATGGCCGTGTCGTAGGAGACTTGATTAAAATAGTTTACTTAAGGATTTTTAGTTTTAACTTAGGTTCCAAGATTGTGATGTGGGTCCTTAAATGGTGTAAATGGTGAGTAATTCGTTTATTTACTGTAGTTGGTGAGACTGAATGGTGACCCGTTGAAATTTCATAAAAGGATCCTTCCAAACCAGCTACACGTGTCGTAAGCCACGGATCAATCTCATCGTAGTTAATAGAATGTTGTAGTTAACGTAGTTAGCTTATTCAGTATTACAGGGTGTTTGGATTGGAGACTACCCTGGCAATAATTACAGGTGATGTCTACGGTGATTTTCTCCGATATATATATTTTTAATAATTAGTATGTTCATAGTCAAGGTGCTCTATTTAAGAAATAGGTTTTAAATTAATTTCATTATCATTACGATCAGTACAAGCAAGTGGGTCGCCGGTCTGCGGTGGACGCCTCACGTGCTAGCCACTTCATCGTATGATCACACGAGTAAATAAAATATTTGGATATGTAAACTAATTAACTATCTGATAGTGATGAACGTCTAACTAAATTGCTATAATTGGAGAACACTGGCTGCTTCATCTGAACCCAGAGACAGTTGGTTAGCACAGAGAGAGAGAGGGTGGCGCGGGGTGCGAGGCGCGGGGGGCGCGGTGCGGGAGGGGAGGCGGCAGGTCCCGGGCGCGCCGCACGTCAGTGTCGCTGTGGCGGGCGGCAGGTCGTGACGTGAGGCCGCCTCGTCTCGTACAAGTTACTGGCGCCCACCGCGGGACGTGCCCGTCACGTGGTCTCTGTAAAGTTAACTTTGTGACGAGTTAGTGCAGTAGTGTGGTGGTGGCTCGTCACGTGACTGTTTCAAGTGAGAACTTGTACGAGTTGAGGTGAAGGTGGTGAGGTGAGGTGAGGTGAGGTGAGGTGAGGTGAGGGGGGTGCGCTCACCTTCACACAGTTTGAAAATAACAACGAAGCTGAACTTTAATTTATGAACTTTTCTTTATAAAAGAAATCTTTAATTGTTTATATATTGCTAGCTGTTGCCCGCGACTCTGTACGCCTAGAATTTCAGTTCGCTACTAAAGAGCATAATATTTATTTATTTATGACATGTGTACAATATTCTTACAGAAGATAACCATTTAATGCTATTGACTATAATCAAAGTTTGATGACAGTCAATATTTTATGTAGGTACATATTAACTAATATTAGTTACAATACATATTTGCAAGAGTTCTGTGTATTTGACAGATTATATTAATAAATATTCACATCGGAATAATTAGACTAACTAAATAATATATCTGTACTAATATTATAAAGTTAAACAGTTTGTTTGTTTGTTTGTTTATATGAGCGCGCTAATCTCAGGAACCACTGTCCGATAGAAAAAAGTCTTTCAGTAGTAGATAGTACATGTATCGAATCGTTACTTAATATAAAACAGTAGTTTTTTGTATTTATGTCCCTACCTATGCGAGATTACATCTTCAAAACTATGCATCGGATTTTGATGCAGTTTTTCTCAGTAGATAGAGTGGTTCAAAGGGAAGGCCTTTTGGTATAATTTGTCAACGTTTAGTTTCTAAATTCTATCCGTACGAAGTTATATAATATACGAGTAAATCAAAGGAACCACCTCGTCAGTTTATTACGCTGATTGGAGCCATAGATAATTCACGATTACACACAACTCATTCACAGAAACAAAAATGAAATATTAATAGTGTTATATTAAGTTCTCTGACCAGAGATGGCAGCACTAGTACCTAGGAGAATACGAATAACAGAAACAACAAACAACAACCCATGATGACAACTAAACACCCAACACCTAATTACATCAACTGTCACGTATACAGTAGGTACTGATGATGATGATGTACAGGAACTAACACGTACAGCCGACAGTATGACTCTGTCTACTGTTGTACAATACTTAACAGTAAACTTATTTTAACTATTTAATAAAAAAATTGTTAATGTCATTGTCACGAAAACAAAATCAATAAAATTATTCATTAGTACATACACCGATCTATTTGCATATTGCATAGATTTTTATCAATCAATGTGATTATTTCGATTTACATGTCAGTAGCGCTGATAACAAACAATGAAATGTTATCATATCACAGTGAACAGCTACACCGACATGATGATTAGAGCACCTCCTCGAGTGCGATAGAGATAGTGAACAGTACATGAGGTGTTGAACATCAGCGACCTTGACCACTGCACTGTGGACTCAACATTCAGTCCTATCGTTCAATATCTATACACGTAAACATCTTGACTGTTCACCCTGCAGCGGAAATGATAAATTTTTAGTTTCTTGATTTATTAATATTGTAGGGATAGGGACTACTTATATATCATAACATAAGATAATTTTATTTGTTGAAACATGGTATTTTTACATAATGGTGTTGGTAACAGTTAAAGTTCTGCATGTTCAGCCGCATGCGAGGCTTACAAATATTATAAAATATAAAACAACATTCTGACGATAATCTTAAGTTATAATTATAAGCATATTTGATTTGTCAACAATAAAAAAGAAATAAAATATTAAACAAAAAATTAAACAGTAAAATTATCAATTCATAACAATGTCAAAATGAAAAAAAAATTAGAATTAAATTAATAATAGTTATAATCAGCATCTATAAATTAAAGTCCTTGGAAATCCGTGGAAACAGATGTGGATTAGTTTTAATAAATACTATCGTTTCATAGATGTAGAGAGACGGTAATGTTAGTATTTTATGCTTTTTTAAGTAGGGCCTATAGCTGTCAGTTTTAGCTAAGCCAAACATTGATCTGATGCACTTTTTTTGTACAATAAATGCTTTGTTTTTATTTGTACTATTACCCCAAAACATAACACCATACCTTAGGATTGACTCGACCATTCCATGATATGCAATAATCATTTATCTATATATTCAAATTATGTTCTGTGTTCATTTAAATGTCAATAAAATTGATAATTTATTAAAATTATAGCAGCAACCAACGTTTCTACCGCTATCATTGCTAATTACAATGCCACAATCTTGTTGGCAACACGAACGATTATCATTCATAAATAGTTATAATAACTTTCCACTGAATCAGTTACACATTTCATAATATTAGTTTGCATTTCATGAAATTGTTTAATATAGAATGATAATGAAGAAGCGATTAATATCTAGAGCGAATCTTAGTTGTTCTCGGTATTAACAATTAGATTTATACATGAAAGGATTGATTACGTTGGACGATTAAGTTTATAGTTAGTTACAGACGATAAACTTGAGACTAAAACCTACCCATCATGAGGTCAAGTGAACAAGTGACAAATGAAGACGATCATGATAGGCATTGTCAAATTGCACAGGACACTCCTCATAATTAAATAGTTAACAGGGTACGATAATATTGTGCTCCATACAAAAATATGGGCATCGTAGTCCCCTGTTTTCTTCGTAGATATTGCCTCCAGAGCTGGAAAGGAACGGATTTATTTCACAGTATCTAAGTCTTATATATCTTTGCTTCTATCACTTTCTTTTATTCAAAACATAATAACTAAAAGAAATCCAAATCCATCAGGACCATCCAAAAATCCAGTGTTTTTTGGTTTTCTTTAGATAAAGTTGCAGAGTCTATCACACAAATTTGGTAAAGTTTTACCATAAAAGAAAGTGACAGAAGCATAGGTATACTCTTCATCTATACAATAGCGTAAAAAAATTAAAATCCGTTTAATTTTCGCGAAGAAAAAAGGGGACTACGAAACGTATATTTTTCAAAGAATTTGTAGGTAAAATCTGCTTCGGCTATATTTGTCTCTTTCAGCGCGGCACTCGGGAATAGGGATAGTAATACCTAAGGCAAATACCTGAATTGGGAGTATAGTACCCTCTTAATTACTAATTGACCAGTGAAAAGATTTAGACCACTTATTAATTTTATGTTGTCACAAAACACTTGCATTTTATTGAAACCTATTAACGTTAACTTTAAAACGTTTCAAACTACATTAATTTTTTTACATATAACCAGTTGCCTAGCAACAGGCACTTGTCAATTAATCTAATTGTAGTTTTGTTCTTAGGGTTTTGAGGACCAAGTATATTTGTTATACATGGTGTATGTATGAGGTTCCAGTTGCTATAACTTATAATAAATTTCATGTATAGTTAACTTAGTTGACTCAGTTTGGTCTAATCTTAATATGTTGAAATGCGCACTATTCTTATTTTGGGTGATAATTTAGAAATTACAATTTAACGACAGTATTTTATCATATTAAATGAATGTCTGGTAATTGAAAGTTTTAAATAATAAAAGAGTATCATCAGCAAACAGCAAACATCCTATTCAAATTCAAATTCTTTTTATTGTGGATCACAGATACAGTTTATGTTGGTACAGAGATAATATTGTTCAGCTATGTCCCGCCATATAGGCATACGATATTCATAAATTAAATATATAAATTCATAGTCACATTTATTTAAATTAAATCAAATACTAAAACAAATTATCATTACTACAATAATAATTTTTGAATGTTGAATTACTTTTACAATATTTATGAATAAAAGTTAATATGTATTTATGTAATAAAAATGAGCCAAGAATAGAGCCCTGTGGGACTCCCAATCAACGCTCTTGGATACTATTTTTTATATTTTATTTATGTTTTGTTATATTTGGCGTTTGTTTTAAAAGGTAATTTGACTGATCGACTGAATTGATTTACTAGTTGTCATCTGAGATAAAAAGCCACTCACAGTGGCCTCAATCAATACTATTAATACAAAATTCGTAACATGTAAGTGGAAAGTACCTTATCTCTGAGAATTGGTCTCATCATAAAAATATTAACTAATACATAACTAAGTAACTACAGATCTTGTTATTAATATTAGATTCTTTTTTTTCTTTTTGTGTATTTATATTTATTTTATTTATTGTTATTTTTTTATTTGTGTCTAATAACTTTACTAATGTTTTATTTAATTTGATAATTTTAAGTTGCATGATATTTTATTCTAAGTTTTATTAAAGCAGGAACACCTGGACTATAAATTTGCACACCCATTTGGTAAAGCATGATTAAGCTACATTATGTTATATTCCACAAATTGATAACTCATGTTATCAATTTGTGGAAAGTTCTTATTCTTGAAAGTGCTATATTTTATATGAAAACATCGAGTTTAGGCAAACGAAGCGGCAGGCAACAGCTAATGTGTTAAAGAGACGATATATGACGGTGGTGTATCGTATAGTGTACAGTAGAGCTGCTAGTAGTGATGTGAGGACATGGCGGACGACACCATCATCATCGAGGGCAGCGTCAAGATCCGACACGGCAGGAAGGTACGGGAGAGATATACTTACATATAACGTGACATACGGACAGACAGTGTGCGTGTGGCTGTCTCTCACACAGTTCACATCGTTCATGATATCATTTACACAGAGATCAATAATAAAACGCTATGGTTTCCTTTAGTCGTCTTTTATTTGAAAACGTGTATATATTTATAAATACAATCATAGTAAGTTGTATTGGTATTTCCGTTGTGATTGTTTATTTCTTTTTTGTTCCTACTTATTAAGCTTTCTAGCTTACAAGTTTACTGTATAGAATTCTAATTTATTGTATAAAATATAAGACATCAGATAATCAAGGAGCAAACATTGTCGATAATTCATAAACAAAATGATTTTATATCGACCTTTACAAATAAATTTTAATATTTAGAAGATAATGAGTTTGTGATATATCATGATAATGACATACTAGTTGTGGTATGATGTGTGTAGGATAGTAGACATGTGTACCACATAGTCAGTGTGTTTGTTTGTCCTCAGTGGAAGTCGCGGTGGTGTGTGATGCGCAAACTGTCGCCTGTCGCAGGTGAGAACGAGTGGAACTGTTCCACTCACGCGCCGTGTCTCGTATACTATCACTAATCTAAGTAATCACTTGTATACTATCACTAATCTAAGTAATCACTTGTATACTATTTCCAATACAGGCGCCATGTTTTAGATGTAATAGGTATTGCCGTCTCATCGTCATAAAGTACGTTTGCTATTCTCGGAGCCTTGATCCCATATATGTTTAGTTGTTCAATGTTAAATTCTCAGTTAACGCACGCACATGATTACAATATCTATATCTTATCTGTTGTGACATTTCTAACTTTATAATCTCATCAAATATAAAGAGTGTTGAAGTAATCGACAGGTCGTCGTATCATCGTGTGTTTCATCTGTCGGTCACTTCTGCGTCGTTCTTGTCCTTGAATGTTTGGATAAAACTTATTGATAAGATAGATGCGATTAGTTTTATTTTGATCTTCCTGAATATTTAGAGGTTATTGTTCTATATTAACCTTTAACTAATAGACACATGCTTTCGCAATATACTGGGAACGTGCAAACGTAACACACAAGTAAACTTAAATGTTACGCTACGACCCAAGTAATAAACAACAGATACACATAAATACGAACAGATGTAGACCGATTATTTCTCAAATATTTGCTACTTCAATATAATTACTTGAGAAAAATTGAAAAATATAAAAAAAATTTTGTATTTTTTTGCTGAGAGAGTGAGTATGATCGAGTTCCTCCAACCACGATTCGTTGACCAGAATGACCATTGACCAGGCTACATGTTCTCCGATCAGCAGCAATATTGCTTATATATTTAAATCTTGTTGCCGTCTTACGTAAAACATCTTACGTAAAAAAAAGATTCCTTGGTAACGTCATATTTGTCATTGCACGCCATCTGTCGTTCTCGTGCTGTACTATGTAGTAACAGCTACTGTTCACTAGATGTCACTACACAGATAATTCTGTAGATACAATTTATGTAATATAATATATTATGTATTGAATGACATATTTGGACAACACAAAATTTTAATGGTGAAATTTGCAATTGTGTTTTTGAAATAAAAAATATAATTGAAATATTATCTTTTCTATATAATATTATTATTTCTGTAACGTTTACAGCGACCATTCCAGTTTGAATGAATATCGTTAATACCTCGAGTCTTGTGACAACTTTACTAAAACCAGAGTCATGTAATGTGTCGTGACATACAAACAAACAGTCTGTCACTCCATCACTCAATATCGAGTACTTGCGATGAATATAAACAAACTATAGAACGATTAAGTTCCTCTAATGTTGACACAAACACAACATTAGAGTGACACAAGTCAACACAACTAGAGATACGCGAGAGTAGAGGACACAACTAGTCGCTCACACTCAGTGATTACATACGTTTATAATATTTGTATCACTTTAGATAAATTTAGATATCGCTAACAACCGACTAACAGTAATTCCGTATTCACAAATACTCATAAGGAGATGAAGGTGGTTGGTTCGTGGTGCAGGATAATATAAAAATAATAGTGGTATAATTAATAGAAAATTTTTAAACCAAGTTCGCTTGAAGTAAATATTTATTTGTCATCCCTTCCACTCATCCCTTTGTTGAGGATTTTGTTTCTTTATTACACGCTACTTCGTACGCGTGTAATAAAGAAACAAAATCCAATCTCAACAAATTATACTAAACAGGTCATCCACTTGAGCCACTCTATCATTTAAAAAAATGCAAAACAAAATCCGTGACGTAGTTTTAAAGATATAAGCTTACATAGGGACAGACATACAAAAACACAACAATCATTCTTGAACCAGAGATCTCTTTCTCTGGTTCTAGAGTGATTGTTGAGTGATGGAAGAGATTTTTTATTAAGGAAACATTATGTTTTGATCACGAGTCTATAGAAATTCCTTAGTTTCATTTAAGTATAGTTTCAAGTTAGTACACAGAGTAGAGAACAATGTCATCGAAAGATTTTGACGTTTATTGATTCGACCTGTATTGGAAATATAACGTCTAATTATAACGACGTGTCCCTCCTCAGCTTCATCTTTGATAAAATATTTTATTTTCTGTTCGATTTCATAAAAGTTATTGTTTGATACCAAATCTACAAACACAATTAAACTTAATGAAAAATAAAAACAACCAAGTTAATAGTTAATATTGTGGGTATTGATTAATTGGCTACTTCATTGTGCTTATTAATATTATAAAGCGGAAAGATTTGTTTGTTTAAGTTATAGTAAGATATAACGAATATAAAAATTATTCAAATAAGAGCCGATTTTTCAATCCCCAGATAAACAGTCAGGTAGTACATAATAGACAGATAACAAAATATTGCATTTTTCAATCGTCAGATAGGCACGATCTGGTCAATAACAGCCCTAACTGAGTAATGAATCTATCTACCTCTTGGACCGGCAGATAAACGTTTATTCAATAGATACAACTAGATTCCTTTATTGAAAGTAATAATATTTCATTGTAGAAAATAATATTGTATAAATTCTGTATTGTAAATAATAGTTTTTAGTAATAATAATTTAAACAAAACCACATTTCATGGTTTTAGACGCAAATCTTTATTTGTAAATCCGTGAAAAGTGGTTTTGTTTAAACGGATGAGTCGCGCAAGTGTTAGAAAATATTATAATATTAGTTTATTTTATTTTATTAATTATTTACTGAAACCTCTCCTGAGATGATCCATGTTTCCAAATTAAACGTTAAAATTTTATAAAACAATTCTTTTCCTAATTTTTAATATGGTAAAAGTTAATGTCAAAAAGAGAAAAAAAGATTCCAATAATAGCAAAATAATAACAAATCACTGACAATAAATGAAACTAACCTACAAAATCACCACACGAAAAAGAGAAAGTTAACAAATTTTATTTATCCATAAACGTCAAATAAGTCAAATAAACGAGTGTCAACACATTTGCTATCCTCTTTTATCATACAGTACATCATACGCGTGTCTCGCTTCCACAATATTGCAGTGAAGTTGGCAACATAAAAGTCACAGAAACTATTCGCTTGTTATGTAGCCATTGAAAAATGCAACAATTTTATTTGTCCTTTTATCAATCAGATAAGTTAATTCTCTAGTTATTTATTCGTTCAGTTATTCGATGATTAGTTTATTTAATAATTAGTTAATTTAATACTAACAGGGCCCTGAGTCGGGTATTTCAACGGTGTCACAACTGTACCATTATTGTACCATTATGGTGCAATAGTAAAGTTTTTGGTAGTCTACTATTAATGTGTCGTCATAACGACTTCATCATTGTCTTACAATTGTCAAAGTGACATAAATTGCTAGTCTCGTACACAAATGCTTCACAATTGCAATTCAATGACTGAAATGTTTCGGTAGTCTGCTATTTTGAATTTGACAGTAATATTTTTAAATTGTCCTGTGTCGACAGATTGCCATAAATAAAAAATAGATAGATAGAAATATTAGAAATTGTTCTTTGTAATTTATTGCAATTTACTAATCTCCTAAACTTCACATTGCTTTTTATACTAATAAATAGTATGTACAAATATATTTAAACGAAGTCTAGCATGATTAAATGTTTAAATTTATTAGTAGTTTTTCGAAAATCACTTCAACTAACGCATTTTTTAAAAATGGCAACACATACATACCATTCTAACACAATCCATAGATAAAAGAGACCGAAAATTCAATGCATAGATAAAAGAGATCGACAATTCTATTACCATTGAAAGACCGTTATGACGGCATATAGCAGACTACGGATATTTGACTTCAATTGCAACGGTATCGTGCCGGTATGACAATTGTTCCAAAATAGTGGACTCGAGCACCAGTCCGCACCAGATTTATATACCAGACCATAAAGTCTTTAGTCTATAAATGCACAGTTTATAAAAAAAAGTTTAATCAACATGTCCAAAATGTGTCGCTGACAATAATAACGTTTTATAGCTGTGTTTAATTGTGCACGTAGAATTGGTACCAGTGTGTGTGTGTGTGTGCATTAACGTGGTGTGTGTGTGTAGACTGTGTACAGATGCAGGTGTACGCGGACAGCGTGACGTCACGCGCGGGTGTGTGCGCGTGGGCCGTGTCGGTGTGGGGCTGCGTGTGGGGCGTGGCCGTGGGCGGGGAGAGCGACACGCTGTGCGCGTGCACGCGCGGGGCCGCGGCCGTGCTGGTGCTGGCGCTCCCCTCGCGGGACCGAGTGACGCACTGGCAGGCGCGCCTCCGCCCGCACCTGGGGCCCGCGCGCACTCACCTCGTGCTGCTGGCGGGGGCCCCGCGCCTGCGCCCGGGGCCCGCCCGCCTGCTGCTGCAGCGGGGCCGCGCCGCGCTCGTCGCCGGCGTGCCGCCGCGCCTGCTCGGCGTCTGGGACCTGGCGCACCTCAGGTGAGCGCGACCTTCGCTCCCCTCGTCGGGCGCGGTCGCGTCCCTCTCGACTCGTGTTCACGTCTCTGTTCGCCCGCAGACGGTACGGCGTGGTCGAGGGTCGGTTCTGCTTCGAGGGCGGGTCGCAGTGCGGCGAGGGCGAGGGCCTCCACGTGCTCGTGACCGACCGGGCGCCCGAGATCAACCGGGACTTCGACCATACGCTGCGGGAGCGCCTGTCGCCCGGCGGGCACCCCTCCGACCGGAGGAAGACCGACGGTGCGCCGCCGAACGTCGATTTCGGCCGTAAACTTGGCTCCGTCGTCTAATAGTAGACTTTTACGCAGGATCGAGGAGCCTGAAATCCCACCGAGCGTATCGAGCGGACGCGCGGCTCTTCGAGTTGAATACGATCGACCGGTCTCTGCCGCCGCCGGACCTGCCGCAGGACGACGAGGCGGGGGCCGGGTCCCCGTGCTGGCCCTCTGTTGAGCATCACCGGGCGGCGGAGGCGGGCCCGGGGGACGCCGCCTCGGTGTACGAGGGGGAGGGGGGCGAGGAGGCGTGGGGCGGGGGGCGCGCCGTGTCGCTGGCCCGGTGCCGCAGCTGCATGTCTGCGCTGGGGGCCCGCTCGTGCTTGACGCCGCACACGCCGGGCGCGCCGCAGTTCAGTCCCGCCTGGACGATGGAGCCGCTGCCCGAGGCCTGCAGTGACCCGCCGCTTCTTCCTGACGGTGTATCCGACGTAGTTGACAGCTCTGAGACGTGTCGTTGTCCCGAGCGGGGCCCCGGCAGGCCCCCTAAGCCCACGCACCTCGACCTCGACCTGAGCAACCCTGTGACGTGCGGCTGCGCCCACACGACCCCCGCCGCCGGTATGTCGGGGCCCTATGATAACTACGATGTGCCGAGACTACCGTCGACCGAGGTGAGCGCACTCCTTACATAATTGACAGATCGTAGTGTTAACATCACAAATGCAGGCAAGCACCTAACGCAATGATGATGTTTTTGGCCGATCAATCGAGCACCGAATTGTGTATAGATTTAAAGCAAACTTTAATTTTCAGGTTGACGGCGAGTACTACGATACACCGAAACGACTGAAGGAGTGTCTCAATAATGAACTATTCAAAGTCACGAGAAGCTCGACGGCAAATTCTCTTATTCTAAAAAAACCCTGCGGCTGTTTATTGAAATTGGGTAAGAGACCGAAGGAGCTCACGATTATTGATGCCGAAGAAAATATACAACCGGCGAACTGTGCCTGTCGACGAGTCACCGACTGGGCCAACAATTGGATAAAATTACCTTACTGTAGGAAAAACAGTGCAGTTTCTAGCGATAATTTAGTACCTAATAAAGAAAATGTTATTCCAAATAATAGAGACAGTAGTGCACTATATGCAACCATTGATTTATCTCGAAAGACAAGACGAAAAGCACGACCCTGGGATCACCACGACGACCAACATCTCAGTGCCGGTGTGCGTAATGGAAACTCTAGTGGCATCGATATTGACGACGGTCCCCTCGCCAACTATGAGAACCTTAGCTTCGCCTTGTCTCTAGAACATTACGAAAATGCTAAAGATTTATTAAGGCAAGCCGGAGTCACGCAAACAGAGTTAGACGCCATCAGTGCCAACTTAAGACCTACATCGCACGCTAACCTAATTAACAAAAATAGTAAAACGTGCACCACGTGTCGCCATCCGCAGTGGCGAACAATACACACTGTAGAGACGCCGAGCGTTAGCATAAACGACGATTACCTGATGATGGAGCCAAATGTAATGGAAAATAAACTAGAACAACCTAAACCGCCGCCGCCGTCCGGCTACACTCCCATGTCACCCATCAGCGGATTCTCCCTCCAAACATTACAATATCCCGCAAAGAGTACAATAAGCAGGTTAATGGACGAAAAATCGGCAAGCAATCCTACATTGTGCGTTCCGGAGTCTAGTCATAGAGTCGATACGCATGAAACGGGGAAATCGAATACGATAGAACCACCTCAAGACTCGTACGAACGAAACGACAGAATAGCGTACAGGAAACGATCTAGTTCCGCGGACTCGTCGCGTTTCCTCGAGGATGTCAAAGAGTTCGAGAGCAGCGTCGGCAGCCGCGGCTCCACCTCCTCCATCGAGACATTACGGAACATCGCGCTTGAGGAGCAGACCGCCGCGCCCCACCGCTACCTCAACGACGGCAAGACCTCGGACAGCTCCGAGGCGTCCAAGGGAGAGCGAAACGAGTCAGCGCCGCCCGTCCGACGCGCGCCCGGGGCGGGCGGCGGGGCGACCAACCGCGACTCGTCGTCGTCCAACGACTCGGGCGTGTCCAGCTGCTCGCTGCGGCGCACTCCTCGCCACTACCGCGCGCTTCACGAGCCGCCGCGGCGCTCCAAGTCCACGGACCCGCTCAGGGACGCGGTCGCCGCGGAGCGGGAGGGCGTCACCGCCAAGTCGTCGTCCGCGGAAGCGGAGGTGCCCGTGCTGAGTGCGGGCCCCCTGAGAGGTGAGCCCCTCCCACTCCTCCTCTATACGGTGAGTGTGTAGTCTGCGCTGACAGTGTGTTGTCCCCCAGGTGGTGCGGGCGCGGCGTGCACGGACACTCGCAGCACGTCGAGCGGCGCGTCCGACCTGTCGGACTACATCGAGACACTGTCGCTGTGCTCCTCGCACTCGTCCAGTGACACTGCGCTCACCATGAGGTACGTCTACATGTACACACTCTCACTGTGACACACTGCTCCAGTGACACTGCGCTCACTGTGACACACTGCTCCAGTGACACTGCGCTCACTGTGACACACTGCTCCAGTGACACTGCGCTCACTGTGACACACTGTACAGGGTGGTGCGTCACGCGACCAGCACGCTGCGGCCCCGCTCCGGGGGAGAGTACCTCAGTGTGGAGCCCCGCCTGCGTGCACACACACGCCCGCACTAGGACACACCGGGACACGCCCGGGGACACCTCGGGACATACTGCGGGGACACCTCGGGACATACTGCGGGGACACCTCGGGACATACTGCGGGGACACCTCGGGACATACTGCGGGGACACCTCGGGACATACTGCGGGGACACCTCGGGACATACTGCGGGGACACCTCGGGACATACTGCGGGGACACCTCGGGACTCGTGGTGGACATCCATATGGTACAGTCGACGAGAGGCTGCACGTATTTAAGACTGTTAGAGGGAAGGTCATGGTTAATATTGGCACCCTCGTATTTAGTGTATAGAGTTCACAACTATCGCACTACCGGTAGATCGCCCACAAACTGAACTTATAAGAACTTAAACGTCAAATCTCACGTAGATATGACAAAAGCATTTCAAGGTTCCCAGCCAACAACATTTACATTAGAAGTTTATTTTCTTCATTTTTAACCGACTTTTTTGATACGCTATTATGATACTGGTCTTGAGTTACAAAAATGATTTCTTTGTGAGCCATCACTATATGAAAATGACAATTACTATAAGCACCAGTACTAAATGTTTATGTGTCTGGATGACCTTCTCTTACACTGTCCACCTCTCGTCGACCTCTAGAAACATGAAATGTGCTGCAAGTTTATTTTTCGCTCAACATAAGTGTACTTCTTAAGGTATTAAGTTAAAAAGTGAAGCGATCATGTGTTACGTCTAGTAGACAAGCTTCACCGGCCTGTGAGTGTGCGCTACTCTCCGAACAGCGCCATCTTGTGTGATATTACTGAAAGCAATAAAGTGGTTCGTGACCTTGTGTTGTTAATGTTGTGACTCTTAACTATTGTCTCGTCACTTGCCTACATTTTAATTAATTAATTACTAAATTAAATGACAATTGTTGCATATTTATTTGTGAGGCGCTGAGTCAAGTGTGATCCGTCCATGGCGTCTGTTTCGTGTGTCAGTTTATCTGTGTGTGCGTCTGTCGTCGCCTGTCTCTCGATATTTGTTCGATACAAGTGATCACACGTCGATGTGGTGGGTATTGTTACTAACGTCGTCTATATAGGTAGGTCACATGATATCAGACATGTAGGACAGTTTCGCCGCTCGTTGTTCATGTCTCTGTTGTAAATGTTTTTAATTCATTTATTGTTTGCGTCACATATTTACTGCACTAAGAGCTAACTGACATTTGTATAAAAAACTAGTTACGTTCACAACGGAAACCGAACGAATTACAAGACAGGTGAAATAATAATATTATATAACTATTGTTATTATTTTTTATTCCATTTAATACTACACACAGACATTACGTAGTAGGTATAAAGACGAACGCATCTCGCGTGACGTCACTGTATATAGTGTATCCGATGACTACACTAGTGTACTCGTCGTCTCGTTTAGATCTATGTAAATGATATATTAACTATTATTAGTAAATAATTTATATAAATTTGATCTGTACAACGACTCTCTTGTCTGTAGTTTGTTACGACACGATGTAATATTTTGATATTTAAAGTTTATGAGCGTGCCGGGCAATACTCGACGACCAGTCGCCCGGGTGTGGCCCGACCGTCTAGTCGCCCGGGTATGGCCCAACCGTCTAGTCGCCCGGGTATTGCCCGACCATCTGGTCGCTCGTTCTAAAGCAATAAGTAGCAGCGTGGTGTGCGCGCAGTAAGAGCGCGGCTGTTGCTCTAAGACTGGAATTGTAAACAGGTTGTTTAGATATAACGCTAGCGAATGAATTTATATTATAACAGCAACTAATGTTGATAAACTTGACATTTCTGAATAAAACCTTAATAACTATATGCTGTTTCATTTCATACGTAATGAATTATTCATTAACGATTCATTCATTACAAACGTAATTTTTCTATATTAAACAGTGGTAGAAAAATAACATATACATATAACTCAATTAAAAATATTTCTGTACCACTGTTCATAATAATAGTCATACTAATGAACTAAAAAATTCAAAGTAATTATTCATATCCCGATCTGAAACATACATAATATTAATAATTGTAAAATCTATCACAGTGTTTAATTTCACAGTTAATATTCTAATGTTATATAAGCAAATTAACTAATATTTTATTTTTGTAAAAGGTAGCTTTAAATGTTGAATATTATTTTATCAGGCGACCCGGCGGGCCCGGCAGCGCGCCCTGAGGCACGCCCATGGCGCATGACGCACCACTCACTTGTTGTTAACATAATCGTATTATAACAATAAACAATAAGCTGATTGCCACAGAATTAAAACTATTAAATTATATTATCAATATACGCATTTCAAAAATCCCTTGATAACAGGCTTTTATCAACGTTAATATACCTAACACTGTAGTTCAATATAGAATGATCGTTATGTGACAATTGTGGTGAAATCATAGATATTTAAATTAAAACTATAACTTTACGACACTGAAACTGCTCTTTGACACAGTTTTCGTCAACGGAACTATTTATAATTTGTACAATGCATACCTTCAAGGAAGTTCAAGATAAATATTAGTGTTGCGAGTCGACGGCGCGCCGAGTATAATTATAGAAATGCGCAGCAATTTCCCTCAAGGACGAGTATTGAAGACAGTGATCGTTATCAACAGATAGACGTATTGCACGTGCATATCTCATCAGTCATCACTTGATAATACTAAAATAGAAACGATACCTACACTTGCATATTAACATAACTACCTATCAATAACAACTTCTAATTATAAATATTGATTGTAATTAACATATCTGTTTGAGGACGTGTCAAACGAATCATAAAGTACCTACAAAGTGAAGCATAGGATCACTGCTAAGATGCTAAGATGCACTGCGACGAGGAATATCTTATTCTATGAGACTAAATTTTAAAGACAAACATAACAAAAAAAAAAAAATGATTTGAAACATTTAACTTATATTTCATATTTTCATTTAGGAACACAATCAGCACGGAACTGATACTTCAGCGACTCATTTACATATATTCATATACTCATTTAAACATACGTATCTACTTATTCTATTCAGTTGCGTATATTTTGGGTTATATCTCTGCCAACGTTTCGCTTGCATTTCAGCAAGTGTCCTGTTGGTAGAATTATTGAAATATGCGATTGTATTGAAATATGCGATGCCTGTGAGCATGGTGGTCAAGTCTACAAAAAGTTTGGTTATAAACAAAAACCACCACTGATTAGCTACATGCTAGATTCAGTTGGTATAGAAGGTATAACACAGGGAATGAGTGGCCACAAATGTTCTTGGACTGTGAAGAGCATGTTGTATGTAATAGTATAATAGTGGTCTAACTACAAATAATACATTGACATAGCAACATCAAAATTTAACAGACAAGTCTGAAATTAATATTAATGATAATTGAAAACTTGTTATTTGGCTGAACAATATCTTAATTATTATCATTATGTACATTGCGATTATGATTATCTAGATTAGGTGTAGGTAATATTATATTATATGAAACAAGCATTTTATAATAATAAAATGGCTGCGGTGATCGTTGTCTAATAGGAAAACACAAAGTTCATCCTTGTGACACTTGAATCATGAACTCGGGGTTTTACATGATGAAGGTGATCTGATAGATAGAGATAATCCTCACATTATTGATATCTGACATAACTCATTATCATATTATATTTAAGACGATACCAAAATAGCTTCGTGCATTTTTCTATGTACGAAGTTTTCATTGTTTCTTTAGATTGAATGGCTAGAGCTCTAATTTTTAAGTATATGTTTTTTCAATATATGATCTAGGATCGCATCAACTCAGAAACACGATTGAAAAAAGTTTTCTCGATAGAAAATCTTGGCGAAACAACCTCTCAAAATTTTCATTTTTTTCATTTGTCGGTCTATTATCGCGTATTAACTAATGAAATAACTTTAAAAACATAAGTAACTATTATATATATATAGAAACACGTAAATCAGAATTAAAATATATTTAGTAGATTTTGAGTAAATAGGAAAAGTATCCCTAACTCTTCATTTTCTGTGCCTACTGGCTGTGTTAATATGTACGTGTCGGCGATGATATACCATAATATTGATGTAGGCCCTTAAGCTTAATTATTATTTTATTTGAAACATCGTGTCACTTATCTGTTCAACAATCAGAATGTATCACATGTTATTACTATCAACACTGTAAATAATAAACTTATTATCGATTATTGGAGAGATTAACTTTTGATCCGCAATCGATTATTGATCGATTAGATACGAGTCTCACCAAATTGTACTTACAAGGTTGCTAGTTTACGGGTGATTAGTTTAATAAAACAATTGTACCGTTTTTATGTTTTAAGTTATGACTTTTTGAAGACTTTTTTTGTAATCATCCAATATGTTAATTTCCACTCAACTTGGAGGGTGTAACTGTTCATGTAGGAGTCAACGACGCTATCTCTATATTCGATATTTGCAATATTTTGAACTTTATACAGGTAAGTATATGTGTGTGTGTGATATCACATCATAAATAACTTAAGGGCCTACATCAATATTATCGTATATCATCGCCGACACGTACATATTAACACAGCCAGTAGGCACAGAAAATGAAGAATTAGGGATACTTTTCCTATTTACTCAAAATCTACTAAATATATTTTAATTCTGATCCACGTGTTTCTATACATAATAGTTACCTATGTTTTTAAAGTTATTTCATTAG
This sequence comes from Orgyia antiqua, assembly GCA_916999025.1. Classification (NCBI taxonomy): domain Eukaryota; kingdom Metazoa; phylum Arthropoda; class Insecta; order Lepidoptera; family Erebidae; genus Orgyia; species Orgyia antiqua. The sequence goes on along the minus strand of OU779867.1, from coordinate 34,331,607 downwards.
TTAATACGCGATAATAGACCGACAAATGAAAAAAATAAAAAATTTGAGAGGTTGTTTCGCCAAGATTTTCTATCGAGAAATCTTTTTTCAATCGCGTTTCTGAGTTCATGCGATCCTAGATCATATATTGAAAAAACATATACTTAAAAATTAGAGCTCTAGCCATTCAATCTAAAGAAACAATGAAAACTTCGTACATAGAAAAATGCACGAAGCTATTTTGGTATCGTCTTAACCGATAAACATTAGACAGTGTGTTATTGTTGAACACGTGACGTCATAGAGAGTGCGCGTCATCACTGTCGCCGGCCACGTGCCCCGTGTGCTGCTCGTGGCTGATGATCACACGATACATATCAACATTATATCTAAACAACGTGACAAGTTCACTCTCATTTACAGAGACCGACCACGTCTACTACATACTTCATCTTAACTAGACGTGAATAGATCACTATATTACTAGTGTAGTGAAGTGAATCTGCGGTATGAAGTGGTAGTGACGTCATGAGTACCTACATGAACAAGTTGTTGATAACATCGTGACGTCACACACGCACACGCGGTATATTGTGTGCGAGAGATCAACACGAACCTGACGTCACATCAACTGTGAGAATGTGAACATGTCGTACGATCTACTGATAACGGTACCAATAGAAGAATTACCAAGTAGTGATAGTGAGCCGGATGTCACATAATGCGAGGGCTCTAAAGTAAAACAATTATACAATGTTATTTATTTGTTCAATGTTAATGATATAATATGTCTTTTTACAAAAATTATCCAAGAATATGTATTTATACTTAATACCACATCAGAGGAAACTTCAAATTGAATATTGTATTAAAGTCTTCAGTTATACGAGAAACATCGGTACATAAACACCAACACTGACCATATCACAACAATAACCGCTGAGTAATGATGAACACGCTGTATCAACTATCACGCCCGCGTCGTCTGTCTCGTGTCTACTTTTAAACATACTTTATTAATATCTACTATATAAAAATAAGTCCGGATTTTCCTTCCTGACGCTATAACTCCAGAACGCACGAACCGATTTCCACGGTTTTGCATTCGTTGGAAAGGTCTCGGGCTCCGTGAGGTTTATAGTTAGAATTTTTTTTTTCCTTTTTTTTGGTATGATAAAACAACGTTAGCCGGGCCAGCTAGTTTATTATATTATAATGATATGTTGTAGGCATTTTATTCATTGCTTGTTGAATTATGAAAACGATAAAAATATGATATTTACTTAATAACAAAAAAATACAAGTATTTATTGTTATAAGGTAACAATAAGCTAGAATCTCACACTACATATGCACGTATATTGTTCACAACATCATCTGACTAAACTATAAATAGTTTTCAATATATCACTTCCATTAATAAGAAATATTTCTTGGTTACATATCTATATCAAACGAAGCAGGAGTTGATGAAAGGTGTGGTGAACTTATCAAAGAAGTATCGGAACTACTAAGTACCTAAACAAAACTCCTTTACAAGTAGAGAGAGATTACGCTCTCATAATGAAACCTTAAGCACTCTCTGTATTCCTAATTTATATATGGTTCAATACGAAAATTTTGACGAGTATACAAATTAATGCGTGTAACGAAGCCGTATTGCAATTCGGAAAGGCAGTACACCGCCATCTATGGAGGGGTATAGTAAACTTTTATTGGTTAGGGTTTAGTTTCTAAACACTCGTACGAAGTAAGCTAATATTTGTTATACAATACTTAAGTATACTTCACGTAGAAGACAGTCTACGGCGATAATACATTATAGGATGAGGATAGGATCAAGTGAAAGACTAACCAAGTGACACACAGTGTGTAAGCGTGTTAGTTAACTATTACTTTATTACTTATATTTATTATTCGTATCGTAATAATTTTATTAATACGAACTACTCGTCAGGGTCTCGTGATTGTGAGACACAGTGAGTGGTAGCCCTAATGGCTCACGCTACTCAAACATTATACTACATATATATATATATATACTAGCTGTCCCGGCAAACGTAGTTTTGCCATACCAAAAAAAAAAGATTTCAAAAATAGATGTTGGCCGATTCTCAGACCTAGAGGATATGTACACAAAATTTCAGGAAAATCGGTCGAGCCGTTTCGGAGGAGTACGGTAACTAACACTGTGACACGGGAATTTTATATATTAGATATATCTTAATATATATAAATCTCGTGTCACAATGTTTGTCCTCAATGGACTCCTAAACCACTTAACCGATTATAATAAAATTCGCACACCATGTGCAGTTCGATCCAACTTGAGAGATAGGATAGTTTAAATTTGGCTGGACCGATTTTGATGAAATTTTTTGTTGTTGATTTTTAAACAGAATTGTATGGCAAAACAACGTTTGCCGGGGCAGCTAGTATATATATTATGTTTCTAATCAATGTATAGGTATTGAATTAATTTACGACTATTCATGTCACCAATAATCACATTTAGGTATAAACTGATAATATTAATTCGCACAGTTTATTTTTTATGTTTTGCGCGACTTGAACAAAACATTGAACAAGTAGGTACGTACTTAATTGATCTGATAAAAGTAATTACTGAAGATAACCCTGTGTGACGTGTTGAGTCGGACTAATGTTCACGTTCTCCATAACAACAACATTATAATAATCGTCCCTACACATTATAATAGACATTGGTGCCAATTCTACATGCACAACTACACTTAATTAAAATATAAAACAACTATGTAGTGTTTTGATTATTTATTTATTTAAAATTGATATTTTATGTTACACAGTTTTTATGATATGAAAATTTTGTTAACATTGCCGAATTATGTTATTGACACAATCAAATTTCAGGTTTTCGTTAAGATTACTTGTACATGTAGAATTGGTACCATTATCAAATGTTTTCCTTTTATAATATTAGTGCGGACGATCTAGTTTCGATAAAGATTCTGAATAGTTCCAAATTGTGCAATTATTCCTTGATATATTAGTTATTCTTTTAAATGCTTCGAGTTTTTACAAAAGTGAGTTCTAATTATGTCTGACGTTATAATTATTTTTTTTTAATTTTTATATTATAATTATAAATAAGTAGTCGCGGTGTCTGCGTGGTCGGTCCGAACAAGCGATAAGGAATGTTGCACATCTCAGTGTCCACGCCCTCATTATGATATTATTATCACGCAATAATTATATTAAACACAACAACTAAAGTACCACATTGGGACGAGTTCTTTTCGATATATTTATAGTACAGTTAAGTACTGTATCTTACTTATGATAGCACATAATAAATAATAGATTATGCGCTTTCATGACTTTAATGTAACTTAAATTTATTTTACACTACTTGTGTGACAAACAAGCTTACGTCTCGTCTGATGGTAAGCGAGCACAGTAGTCTATGGACGTTTGCAACAACAGAGGTATCACTCGCGCGTTGTTGACCCTGTAGAGCCTGATGCTATGGTCCTGTGGGAACACCACGGCAGGAAGTTCATTCTATAATCAATTGAGTTTTGATTGTGTCAATAACACAAAGTTTTTGGTTTGTCGTATATATTATATTATATTCTTCACTCACACTATCATTCACTCACTAACACACACTTTTTCACTCATGAACAAGATAAACACACCCACATCTTATCATACGGTAGTAATATCTACTCATGTTGCTCTCTGCGTTATTTATATATATCGGAGGAAAGCATCGTAGACATCACCTGTAATTAGAGCTAGAGCAGTCATCAATCTAAAGGCCTTGTAGTACTGGACAAACTAACTACGTTAACTACCACATTCTACTACGATGAGATCGATCCGTGGCTTACGACACGTGTAGCTGGTTTGGAAGGCGCCTTTTATGAATATTCAACAATATTCAACCACTCGAACTCATCAGATAAAGGAATTACTCACCATTGACACCATTTGAGGACCCACTTCACAACAAGAATACCTCACAAAAAAAAAATGGACAGACAAGACAAAACCTAAGTTAAAACTAACAATCGTTAAGTAAACCATTTTAATCAAGTCTCCTACGACATATATTTTTTGTTTTTGCGTTACTTAATTTGTTCTATTTTATGTTTCGCTATTTAGTTAATATTAAGCACACACTACAAATGTAGAAAACCGAGTGGAATTGTAAACTCAGTTGTAATCGCACAATCGTATATCACTACGCAGTGGTCACTGGTGACCTGTAATACAGGTTTTTAAATAAACCCATAATAGGCTCCAGCTCTCAAATCCCTTCAGTATCATTCTCACACATGCAAATATTAAAAAACGTTACAACCACATTTTATAACAATACGCAAAACACGATACCTACTTGTCATAAACTATTGAAACTCACTACAAAATTCGGTATTTGTTTTATGTAGTCATTTAGATATAAAATTCCTTTGATGTTAGAAATACTTTTTATCTTCATATTTAAATTTTTTATGTAAATTAGCTTTTATTATTATGTGAAAATCATTTACCTATTTACTTTAAGGAATTTTAAAACTTAAAGCGGTAATAAATGACTGACAACACTTACAACTACATACGACATGTGACTCACACTCACAGAGCGCGTCGTCACTCGGTAATGACTTCCTGTTCCGGCGCGCGGCGGACACTGGCCGCGCTCTTTGTTGTCAGCTACGGCGTAGCATCGTAGACAGTGCTACGAGCGTAGCGCTGAATAGTCACAGTGGACGACTATTTGTGTAATGAGAGATTTATTTAGTTTTATATTATAAAATAATTGAAAAAAAAAGCTAAGTTTAGTGTACACACACATAGTTAAATAGCGTGTCTGTGTGTGGTATGTTCGTAAGATTGACACAATAAAACTCTAATTGTACTAAATGGTCATATTTTGTTTATTTTATAAATGTAGATAGCTCTTATTTAGTACATTAAACATTATCTTCTTCTTCTTCTTATTTTATGGCCTATTTTTTTTTTTTTTTTTCAAGACTCTGCCAATGTATGTGATGCTAGTATCATAAACAGGAGAGATTAATTAATAGTGTTAGTTAGAATTTGGCCGGTGTACAAACTATTCGTTGTTTCCTTTGACCAGGGTGATTTATCCAAAAAAAAAAACAAAAAAGACAACACATTGTAAACATTATCTATATATACTCATAACTATCTGACATGTTGTCAGTTATTGTGGAGTACGAATGCAATGTTTGTTACAATGACAAGCAGTACTTCAAGCATGTAATTAGGTTATATATCATAATGTAAATTGTGTGTGTGTTATCTAAAATTATTTTAGTTCTTAAAAACAATTACTGTTATGTACCTGTGCAGGAGTCATTATTACATTCTGATAAAAACTATACTAAAGGTAATTATATAACAAAATAAGATGCTGATGTTACCTTGTTCTGTGACTTTGTTTAAATATTTCATACTGTATTTTCGTTATTTAGATGTTTATATTTTTACTATAGCGCTCTACCACAGAGTCACACAGTTAGTTGTAACCCGTGTAAATACATGGTAAGTGTAACATGTACTATTGTAATCCTTCAACTGAACTGTTCGAGTGAAGTCCTGGTGAAGTGTCCGCCAGTGGGTGTGCGGTGTGTTCCCCCAGTGTGTGTACTCCTCGTGTATTGTCTGAACACAGAGAGATCTTCATAACAATAATATAAGACAAACAGATCACATCACAGTACTGTCATCATCTCACAGCTTCTTTTGAAATTTATTGTAAACATTTCCGTTTGTATTTTATATATTTTTTTATTTTATTTACTTCCAAGTTTGTCTGTTGTTGAGGGCGTGAGTAGAGTTATATATATCATATGAGAGTTTGGTTGAACTAATTGTTACGTTGTAATATTCACAATTAAGAGAATGTCATGTTGTTTCACATTAGTTCAAACTATGTGTTTCTTATGTAGATACAATAAAGTTATTATCTACTATATAAAAATAAGTCAGGTTTTCCTTCCTGACGCTATAACTCCAGAACGCACGAACCGATTTCCACGGTTTTGCATTCGTTGGAAAGGTCTCGGGCTCCGTGAGGTTTATAGTAATATTTTTTTATTTTTTTTTACTTTTTTTTGGTATGGCAAAACAACGTTTGCCGGGCCAGCTCGTTGAATATAAAAGGTGTTAGCAAACCGACATATACAACTCGTTAAGTAAAGTATGGTGGTTGTACCGCGAACATATCTCGAATATTTAATATTTTAAAGCTCGCGAATGAGAGACTAGAAAACATAATAATGTAGCTTGAATGAAGCGCTTTACGCTTAACCAGCCAGCGTGTACTCACACACTACATTCATTATTATATAGTTTCAATTAATATTCTGTTATTGTTGTTACCATTATTATCAATGTGTTAGTGAACGAACTCATAGGTTATCACTTCATGCAGGAAATCAACTTTATTATTGTTTATTATTTCGAATAGCAATCGAAAGTATATCAATTACACTTTTATAAAAATCTATAAACTTAATGAAGTCGATTTCCTGCCTGAAATGATAATGTTTAATTTTTTGTTCATCAAGACATTGCAAATATAGTAACAACAATAACACAATACAATTGAACTATGAAAGGTACATTTATGACATATCACATTGTACAAGTACGATGAATAAAAAGTCTCATTGCAAATGAGTTTCAGTTCACAAGCACAACACATCACATGAACCAGATTGAGTTGTTGAGTGAACAATAACATGTTTATTGTGTATCATACTGTTATATTGTTATTACATTCACTTTGATATCAAACAATGTTTTATATTTACGTGCCAATACTTGGGTGTACACATATAGAAAACAAGATATCCCAACGCTGGGCACGTGCTGAACTATTTCCGGAGAGTATCTGGTCACAACAACTTGACCAGGATAATTTAATTTTATTTTAGTAAATGTTTCTACTTTTATTGTCTCTTGTCTGTTTGTTACAGTTCTCTACAAATGCAACGTGGTGATGACACTTGTATGTCAAAAAGTTGTAGTACCAGCATCATGATTTATCTTATTGTCCTCACTTGATATAATTCTGGTAAATACAATCAAGACAATATACACGCCGTCAACTGTTCTGAGCCGAGCCACATGTCCTCCTGCTGACTGCACTCCTCAATAGACAATAATTAAATAATTTAATAAAGAGAAACAGTTCGAGATCGTTCCAAGATTAAGTTAGAGTCGTAAACTGTTCGGTTCAGTTAATTAAGAAATCTCTTTAATGACAAAAGTTATAATTTAATGAGAGTTAGTTCAAGTTATCCTCCGAGCGACGGTTATCTCTCACTTAGCGGGTGTCACGCGACTATAAAGTAATGTCTGAGTATATACTATACATATATCATTCAATAAACTTTGACATGTCCATTACCTATAAGTGGAACGATATTTTTATTGAAGTACCTATTTTTTGAGAGTCTTCGAGTGTAGTCGGAAGTAACAGCTAGAGTCATCACAGTGTTGTGAGTACTGTGAGAAGGTAGTTTAAGCTTGTTAAGTTGTGCACAAGAAACGCAACTCGCTGAATATAAGACAAGCGCCTGTTTATATATGTGAAGCAATCGTGAGAGAAACAAACAGATATACGAGTGATATCACAACTAAAACTGATTGGTCTAAACTAAAGTAAAAAGTATGAATGTTTAAATCAAAATGTTGGCTTTCTTTAGAGGTATACATAATTATATTTAATTGTAGAGAAATACGGTTGTGGATGAATAAAGATGCAAGATGTCGTTACAAACTAACACCGAATGATATAATGTTCCAAGATATTTGATAGTACTAAACTAATGATTAATAATTGTTGAGATAATGATAAGTGTGTAGTTAGTTTATCAAAGACGCATATTTCATATCTCTAATGAATCTGTTACCAACTATGTACATGTATGTACGCGTACTTAACTATTCATTAGAGGGGTATTACATCGACCTGTAGCCGCCACCACAACACTACTGTATTCGTAGCACGTACTTCTGTAGCTTATCTGTGTTAGCACATACTACGCGCGTAGCCGCCCGCTACGAGGCCTACGAAATCCTAAAGAGCTTTCGTTACATTATAACTTGAAAAGTAATTAGGAAAATTCTATTTATTTGTATTCAAGGCGCACTCTACTTATTATAAAACATCAGTGTCACGATACAGCCTTAATTTTTCTGTTAATGATATAAAAACGTTTGGTTGAGGCTTTTGCAGGTGAACGGTCGGGGGCCGCTCTGGCGAGAGCCGAGTACCGCGCCACGGCTCAATGAAATTAAATATGAATTGCATCCGTCAGTTTGTTCATAATTAAAGAGATGAAAAGAAATGTTGTGAGAGTACACAAACAAGATACAAGAATGAGATTTTATTTAACTTAATTTGTAAGTAAACTCCGGGTTTTAACTAGAATTTGTTAATGAATATTCACCTACCAGCCCACCGCCTTTTATTTAGAGAATTTAAATTATCCTCGTAGTTGTACAAGACATGTAAACAGATATTAAAGCAAACAAAAGTTTGATCAACATCTAGTTTTCAACCAACTTCAACAAGAGGAGGAGGTTCTCAATTCGTCTGTATATTTTTTTATGTTTGTTACCTCATAACTTCTAACTGGTTGAAACTATTGTAATGATTATATTTTTTATTTAAAAGGTGGTGGTTCCCGTGTGGTCCCACTAGCACTAGGTTAGGATCTAATCTCCTGAGAAATCGAGAAAAGCCTCCAATTTCATGGCGCATGAAGTCGTTTGAACTTTAAAAAAACACTCAATTATTAAAAATATACAATTGTCACAACGGAGGGTGACACGCGACACTCACTAGTGTGTGTCATCATACACACACAATGTGCACGTGGAAAACCCACAATTAATGAGAGAAGATCGGTCACAATATCGCTTCAAAATAAACACGTGGACCAGTATACTGAACGGTAGAATTATTGGACCTTTCGAACTCCCAGGCACCTTAACCAGTGAGGCTTACTTAGACTTTTTACAAAATCATCTACCAGGCTTATTGGAAGACGTGCCACTCAACATTTACACAGGTATGTGGCTCCAACAAGATGGCTGCCCTGCGCACTATGCTCGCTCAGTAAGGGAATTCCTGAATGAAGAATATCCGAATAGGTGGATCGGTCGGTCTGGTACGATCTCGTGGGCCGCCCGATCACCAGACTTAAACCCCATTGATTTTTTTTACTGGGGAGCTGTGAAGGATCAAGTTTACTCTAAGCCCATCTACTAACATTATTCAGTAATTATCTACTAACATTATTCAGTAACACATCCCCCCCAAAATAATTAAGCTAAGTAACATTTTGTAGTCATAGTACTTGAAAAATCATAACAAGGTGTTGATTTTCACTTTTTTTTTTAAAATGGCTATAATATGTAGAGTGCTGGTAAAAAAATTTTTTTTCTATTTTTCTGAGAACCACCATCCCTTGGCCCGTCATCCGTTTTCGGCTTGACGTTGATTTCTGGGACACCCATATGGTATAAAATAAAATAGTTCTGCCATTTTGTGTATTAAACAGTTGTCATAGCAACTCAAAGAATTGGTCGGCTTAAAGGTATTTTTTTTTTATTTGGCCAAGGATGTTTTAATCCCAGACTGACACATGTGATTTACGCGGTAACTTGGAATAGATACTCCTTGTGTGGTACTTAGTTCCAACATTTTTTTATTGAGATGTTTTCTAAAGAGGTAGGAGGCAGAGTTAAGTACTATTTATTATTCTAGACTACGTCGATTTTTTTTTTGCGGTAATGAATTAATATTTTATATATTAGTAGGGATTAATTTCAGTTTTCATTTTAGGTTTGATTTCAAATTAGATTCAGCCACTAATGCGTGCGAAGCCGCGGGCAGAAGCTAGTCATATGTATACATAAGTATTGTATCCGTCAGTGGGAGGTGTGATTGTTTTGTTGTGTGGGTACCAACTTAACTGGAAATACTTGAAAGACACAAAAAAAAGGTAAGATTTCCTTTTTTCAGCCATTAAAATGTTACAGCTGAGTTGTTAAGATGTATATTTATCTTGAAATATAATAAATTCTTACAACAGGTAGGCCTCACTTTTGTATTATATTAGATAATAAAGTAATATTATATTAGCGTTGTTCCTAGTTATAAAGTTTCTTTAGATAATAAAAGTATATTATTTTATAGTATCTAGATACATTAAAGATATATCTTACAACTAAAGTAATTTGTAAACCTGTGAGTACTGCAATCGAATATAGATCAGTATGACAGGGTTCCAAATAAACAATCATTTGTGTGAGTGTAGCGGCTAATCAGTAACGCGAGTGTCCGGTGCCTGTCTACTCCTGTCCGCGACTCGCTCTGTGTGGAGGTGAGCGTCTCATTGACGTACAGATTGTCGTGGAGCTGAACTCACTGATGTAAGACGATTATAAACATAACAAATAAACATATTTTTCTAAACTTGCTAAATATATTAGATCACACATTAGCTGCCTATAGCGTCAATGATGCTCCTTCTAATTGACTGAAAATGTATAAAAATATATCGCGTTCAGGAGAGTTGAACACTTCTTTTTGCCGTACACCTTATATTGAAGGTCTGTCAAATGAATGTCATTAGATGTTACGTGAAACTTCCATACGTGTTAAATATAAAATATCTTTCATATTCTAAAAATATATAGTTCCCCAACCTGCACATAATTTGGACGCGCTTACATTGGAAGGAAATCTGATTTTTTAAAACAAAACATCTTAATATTAACAAAATATAACAAGAATCACGTGTAACAATTCACGAGACATTATCTCAAGTAGACCTCGACATAACGAACAGTCCTTACCTTTAAAATTTGTCAATTTTGCATCGAAGTTAATGTTAACAAATATAGCTCTTATATTTAAAATGATAAAGTTGGAAATAATAAGAGCTCCTCATGTCACAGTTTAGTTGTAGTCGAGTCACAAACATGTATAGTACCGCGACTGTACTCGTGGTTTGTTAACGTGTAGTTGTCTGTGTGGCTGCATCTAGTGACCGCTCAGTACTGAGTCCTGCGTGTTGTCCTACTTACATGAATGACTCTGTATATGTCACTCTGTTACCTGTTACACTGCACCATGTGTCTATGTACGTAACAATCTCACACACTTTCATAAAAATTCGGTATTCAGTTGTTTAAGCGTGAAAGAGCAGCGTGACACAGACAGCACTTCGCATTAACTATGTTAGAAATAAAATATTTTATGGAAAGACAAATGTTTTATAGACCGACCTTTTGCCTTAGCATCTTAAGATTCTGTATGCAAGTAAACGAATGGTCATTTGAAATGAAATGAAATAAAAAATCATTTAATCAAGTAGACATAATTTTTTTTAGAAAATTATGTGCTTATGGCTGATCCAAATACTTTTACTTTAAGAATATTTACTTTAAGAAGTTCAAAATTTACCTCAATGTTGAACAAAATGTGACAATGTGGTGATGTCCTAATGAAGTATGATACAACTCAGCACAGAGCGCGGCGAGTTATTGACATTATAATGTTGTTGTAAGCTTGTGTTTATTTATTTATTTATTTATTTATTATACACTTTATTGTACACGTTAAGAGTAAAATTTACAGGAAAATTGAGATTATAAATGTAGTACAATGGGCGGCCTAATCGCTAAAAGCAATTTCTGCCAGGCAACCTTTGGATGGAGATCTTGAGAAGAGAAAAGAGTAATACTTGTAGGTGTATTAATTATCATAAGTGATATATTTGCACATATAAATAATACATACAAATAAACACAATATATAAAACAATAGATATAATACATACATAAACGTACACAGACAATTCCAAACGAGAATAGTTACTTACGGCTGCATGCTTAGATAATGGTTTTTAACTTTGACTTATAATGTGGCCAGACGTTTATTATATTTACTTTCACAACAAAGCTACCGGTTTAATCTGTAATAATTAAAAATTAATTATTCAACCTCTTTAACGTTAAAAGTAAATTTTTATTTTATTTTAAATGATTGATTTCATTTTGTTAATAAATATATCATTAATGGAGATTAATGATATATTTATTAACAAAATGAAATGTAAAACTCCATGTCTTTAAACGGCACAGTAACTCCTTACTGTGCCGTTATAAGACATTGCATATATACAAAGTAGATTGCATCTTCTGTAAGAGATGCAATACTCAAAACTGAACTGTATGCCAACACGCCTGGTCATCGTGGCATAGTAGAAATAAAGTGGTGTCTGGTCTACAAGTAGGACATAATGGACTTTAAAGATCACTCTTGTATATTTCGTCTTTAAGACAATACTTAATTGATATAAGTATAAATTAATAATATCTTATAATGATTACATATAATTTTAATATTATTTTTTTTAATACTGTACATATTTCCTTTTTATATTTTAGTTTTTAATTGTATATAGTTCTTATAATGCCTTTATACTTTAAACATTTTTATTAAACCCAGTCACGTAGTCACCCTCCTTTCATTAGTTCCGTGTTACAATATCCCTCTGGTTCTGGTACAAAATAGCAACAATATACCGAAATGATATTCACCCTTTGGTTGTAACTAGGAGCGGTAATTACAGAGACAGCACTCACTCGACACCAACCAGCGAGGACGAACAATCACATTTTACCTAAGAATTATATTCATGTAACAGACACATCTTTTGTTTCACTTGCGTTTTTAAATATGTGATCATATAATAATATTAGCATTGTAAGTATAATTGTCATTAAGTGTTTGAATAAGAAATATTGATTTAACTAAAAGCACTGCTAAGTTTCTTACGCCGGTTCTTCTCAGCAGATTGCGTCCTAAACCGGTGGTAGGGAAAAAAATGTTTGGACCTGTCATAAGCACATAATGTTCTCAAAAATTATGTCTTCGTGATGAAATGATTTTTTATTTCATTTCATTTCATATAGTTTATTACAGTAGAGTTACTGAAAATTTGTTTTAACACTAAAAAACAGCACGGTAGCTTAGATGGCAGAGTAACAGAATAGTATTCTGAGGTCGTGGGGTCAAGTCCCGGTCGTTGATAACCTTTTCTAATGTAATTTAATTTAAATAATACTACTTTTTACGGATTTAGACGCGTATATTTGTTTTAAATTTTGGCCCGACGTTTCGGAGACTTTGCAGTCACCATGGTCACGGGTGAGACAGTAATTTAATTTACTAAAAAGGCTTTAATTTTATTACTAGTTAATTGCCCGTGATTTCATCCGTATTCATAGTTATTGCGTCCCCTCCTTCAATCTATTGACACTTACCTACTGAGCGTCCCGTCGACTTGTTCAATGCTCACACTACACTTGGTGACAGTGTCTGGCAGCACGTCGCCACGCGGCCTGGCGACATGTTCGCACTAACATTCCGCATAAAGAGGGCGCACCCCCTCGTTATCAGTGGAGCACCAGGACCGGGGGGTGTGCAGCGATCAATGGCTACAAGTCGAAGCTATTCACTAATGGAAATAATATAAGTAAAGGGGAATAAAGCTTTATACTTACATTAGTTCTGTGATAAATAATGAACATTTGTGATAATTCTATTATAGTACATTACGATATTAGTGCGTAAAGATGGTTATAACATGCGAGGCGGAATTTCAGTCTGAGCCGAAGGCGGGGGCGTAATTGAGCCGAGCATGTTATAACCAATACGCACGTATATCGTACGACGTTTTTTAACACATTTGCGAGGAAACAGAAAAAAAAAACATTAACTAAACTCAATCTGTGAATGCACACTGTTGCTTTCCCGCCATTTTAACAGCGCGCTAGCGCTGCCTACTGACTGGCGCCGCGCGGCGATTAGTTCGAAATTTGAATAGCAACAGCACGCTGCTCGAGTCGTGCAGGCGATCAGTTCCATATTTGAAAGTCAAAGTCAAGTCAAAGTCAAAGTCAACACTTTGGTAACACACGCGTTTTTTATGACCCGCTTTACATATTTAAAACCGGTGGAATTACATCAGCTTTACGAGCAAGGGTGTTAAAAAAATGGTATTATATCACATTGGATCATGCTCTCTTACAGTTACATTATACTTGTATATATGAACACATCAAAATAATCGACTAAGTACCGTAGTTCAAATAATGTGTCTCAGCGAATGTGTATCATATGAAATGTGTGAATGTGTATAATAGTTAACAGATACAACAATAATATTGAACATCATTAGTGTTATCAGTATTTATTATGGGTACGTCCGTGTGGAGATGGATTAGGAATACAAGTGTCACCACCCAAGGGTGCTGTAAAAGTCAACTAAGGGATATTGCACACAGATAACATCTTCTGTGAGAGACGGAAAATTCGAAAATACAGCCCTATGCCAACATGACTGGTCAGCGCGGCACAGTAGACCGTAATCCCTTCAACGTGGAGGAACAGTGGGACGTTAATGGGCTGGCGAGAGAGTGTTATCAGTATCACACTCAATGTATTACACGGACATCTTGTTACTCAATATGGTGTGTTCATGTGTTAGTACGATCATGCAGCGTTCAGCTGATCGTACTAACACTGAACAGTTCACTTGTTCAGTCACTTCAAGATGTTTTTGACTTGATGGTTTTGCTGAATTCTTGATTTTCTTTTAAAATGACATAAATAACGTTAAATAAAGATTAAGTGACGACATCTTTCATAAGATGACTCAGTCTGTAGCAACTTGATAATTCATGATAACGTGTTCTTTCAAAACACTTTGTTAAACTTCAATCAAGAGTTATGATGTTCTAAGAACTTAATGTTCAACGAAAATGTATAAAATAAATAAGTTTCAGTTTATTTCACTTCCATTTCACTTATTGACGGCCATTAACGTTGGGCACAGTTGGACACTGATCAAGTGTGTTAGTATTTAGCTTAGTATCGAGTTTATTCTCTGGCAGATGTTATGTGCTTATATGATTATATAAGCACTGAGTGATTACTCATCTAGATCTCACAGCATCATGATCATTAAATGGAATTATTGTTGTTACAAAAACCCATACGCAAGATTAATTTGCAAGAGAAGAGCTCAGCACACCCTTTTTTGTAACTACTAACAAGTCCTACATACAAATCAATGTAATAAACAGTCACAGACACGATTCTATTTTATATTTATTCTCATTGTGTATTCTCAGTAGTAACAAGAGATCTAGACATATTCCTGGTAGACGGAAACTGTACTATCTAAGAATAGGTTAGTTTAAAAGGAAATTGTAGGCAAAGTTGGCGTCAGTTCAGTATCAGATTAGCACCAGCACAGCGACAACAATAGCGTTACATACAATAAAATATGTTTTTAAAAGATACAATGAAACACACGAACACACAACGCAGTCTGTTGTGTGGTTGTGTGTAAAAGTTAGGTAAATTAGTTAGTTTGTTTGTAAATATAAAATATAGAAATGTTTTTAAATAAAATGTAGAGCAAATAACAAAATTCAATTAAATTATATTAGTAATGCAAACTATGTGCACGTCATTGCATAAACCTAAACCGTAACAGTACTGTTTATTCAACTATGAGCTGGTCGTACTAAAATCATTATCGTCTATATCTCTGTACGTATTAAATTAAAAGTAATATGAAGCAAATACAAAACTATAGAGAGAACAAGTCTGTGTACAAATGAGAATATTACAAACAGATACAACATGAAGTGAGTGCTGTTGATTATTGGTCACTTCATACCACATCACACAGACAGACAATATCATTTACAAAATAATTGTTTTTACTGATTTCATTTTCAACATTGTACATTTTATAATATTGTTGAAACTATGATACAAGTTGAATGAGTATCATATCTTTTCTTTACTTTTATTTAGGAATATTAAATCAAGTTGTCTTTAAAACTTATTACAGTTAAATTACTTTATATAAATATTTTATTGGTAGTAAAATACAGGTAAGCATAATTACATAGCCTTTTGTATTAATGTAAGTAATATTTAGAACAGTAAGCCAATTAAAATAAACACTTAAAATATGACACAACGTATTCTGTACGCCTACTAAAGCAGCTTAATATTTCCAAAACTATTCCATTTAAAATAGTTTCGTTAAAGTTTCTGCGAGAATTTTAGATTAATCTTAAAAAGCTTTTAATTAGAGATTGTTGAGATAAACAAAATTTAATTAGTATATCGAACATCAAAAGACGAGTCCTGAGCCGTGCGTGCTCGCCGCTCGCCGCTCTCTCATTGTAAACTTAATTAAACCACAACATTCCTTCACGAGACGAGTACGCGGATCTTACAACCAACTGTAGATGTTTACCTACTTGATGAGATAACAGGTACAAAATAAATCCGCGATATGCAGTTATACTCGTAATGTAAATTAACGTATCAATAATAACTTGTACATTTTAAACTATTATTTACGATTTTAAAAGTTCTAGAAATTTGATCATAGTATTTAGCGGATACACAATATATTTAAAATTATAAAAATATTTTGTAAGTGCCGTTTCACTCTTATAATACTGATTCAAAATTTGAATAAATTTAGGTATTAATAGTAAAAGAACGTTTGTTAACAAAAAAAGTACCATATCGTCGACAAACGAACCTTTGTCTTCATGTTCGATTGCATGGATTTATTTTATATAAGTACAATATAAACTTAAACATAATATTAGTTGGTGGCTGCAAACAACAATTAAATAGTTTTTAGTCCGATTACCGGTGGAGCGTGTGCTCGAGTCAAAGGCGCAATGATACTTGAGTGTGCGGAGTTAGTCGCGACTAATAGACGTCAACACTCACACGTACTACAGAACTTTACAGACACACACACACACTTACACATTGTTGTGGTGATTAGAGTTCACTTGATATGAATGTCAACAATCATTTAAGGCGTTTAAGTTCAGAAACAAAATGAACAATTATGTTGCCGTTAGTTATTGTAGATAGACAACTAAATTCTTTATTATTTGAAACCTTGAAATAAGAACGAGAAGCTAAACAATTGGTAAAACAGCCAAGTTACGTATCGCAAAGAACAAATTATTAAAATAAAGCAAAATAAAGTTGTAACTAATATCACACAGGTAGTATATACCACGTGGTCCACAGTTCGGTCTCACACGCGGCGTGTCTCTAATGAACGAGTCATGTGAACCACACAAGTGTGAGCTTGTTAAAAATGTTCGCATGACGTCACCATGACTATGACGTCACCACACAAATATAGTCATCCCCCACACTCTATGGAGCACTGACAATTGCTTTTACAAATAAAATATTTAACCTTATCTTTCTAAAAAAATAAATAATATCTTTTATAGTGTCCTCAAAATATAGTGCTGTATCTCCTTGTGCATTCTCCTTGTGTAACATTTTTTCACAACATATTATTGCCAACTTGATATAGAAATCACTTTGACATGATATAGGTAGCTACCTTACTCCCAATAAGCGTGAGTGTGAGTTCCTCTATGAATATTTCACAGAACGAGACGGATCATAATGTAATCATAATAAAACTTGATTGAATACAAACATTGTTGTAAAACGAATGGAAAAAATGTGGCGGCTTGTTGCTGTTTGTACAGAGTTATTGGTTTTTCAATTGAACAATATCTGTAGGCATTGTATGTAACTGTACAATATTGTCATTATCACATAAATTATTGTGGGTTTTTGGGGGACCTGTCTCCAGCAGTGGTTGTCTTTTTGAAGATAAATTGTCTTAACTTAAAACCATTCGTGATGCAAAAACTGATAACAAAAATATAACTAAAATCCTTCAACAAATAACAATCTATATTGCTTTAAAATATTTTGCTTTATGTCTATAAACATAAGTCTATAAATCTGTTTAGAAAGTATTTGATCGGCTCCATAGACAGACAAATTGAAATTACGTAATACTTATACGTAACTGACTACATCACGTAATAGTTGTGTGAACTCTCTCGTAATTATTATAATCTGTGTAATATTTGTGCTTCAACTGTTCCCCACTACCTAGTTAATCTGTTTACTTACGCTCGCATTATCTTATATAAGTCGATAGACTTGTAGATATGTACGAAGTATATTTTAAGATACAAGAGTAATCTATTTAACCAATAGCAATATTTATTTTCTTATTAGAAGTTCGAAAATTAATAAAAAATATCTACTCATGAGATACAACGTCTTTTGGTCCCAAGCTAACTTAATACATGTGTTATGGGTACCAGAATACAAATAAAATATTTTATACGGACATAATTCTACAACCTAGAACTGCACAAACAAATAAAAAATCAATCACATCATGCCAGTAAACCAACACACGCCTAGAGCGATTATGGTGAACTTTCAACGCTTAAGATATAAAAGACAATACAACTTCACGGTATAATATTGTGGAGTAATCCTCAACAGGCCGCTGATTTACGTCAATATTTTTCAGTTTTCCCGTCAGACGTTTGTTTTTGTTTTTCCGGATCAACCTATACTACATATTTTGAAGGAAAATTATTTTAAAATAAGTCTGATACCTAAAAAGAACCTTACAAATAAAACTTCCTATCAATTAAACGGAACAAAAACAGTAAAGTAGTAAATATGCTCGTATTGCCTCAGCCGTGAACCGATATATCAATGTGACACTAGATTTTGATACATCGAATATCGAGTCAAATGTTATCGTTACGATTTACTTGCAACAGTTTTTAACAATTCGATATCAAATGTATCGAACCAAAACTCAATTTATTGGTGGATGAACGCGTGTGTATGTACAATTGTACAATCTATTAAAATTGTTAATTAAGTGGTATAAATGGAAATAATACATTTTTCGAAAACACTTTCTGTAGAAATATTAACTAATAATATTATGTTCTATATTTATGTATTTCTTTACAGTACTTATCTTAATATTTAAATTTGTGAGAGTGATTTTATGTAATAAATTGTAAAGTTCCACTAACACTGAATATTATTTCGATTTTATGCGAAAGCTATACGTTACCCTACAATGCTGTGTACAAAATACACAATGTTATGCATAAAACACTTCCCAACGTTGAGTAACGCTCTCAATCGCAGCAGTTGTTTTATGTTCCGCAGTCAATAGGTTTTATCTGTAATATTCATTGATCCTCTTAAATAAAGCCCACCCGGCGCCTCTCACTGTCACCGCCTCCGTACAGGGTGGCGGAACTGCTCTCTTTTATTACCAGATTTACTTTCTCGCATAATGCCTTCACCAGTAAAAATCTACCTGGAAATATACTTACAAATCTTTCAAAATAAAAATTAGTAGTGAAAAGTAGTCAAAACTACTAAAAATAATTTTAATGTTCTCTGGTTAGTATGTTTACTCGATAGTATTGTTTGTTGAGCCTCTATGCATATCTGCTCTATCATGAGCTCTAACGAGCTTATTGTGAGTGTTTACATTAGTATGTAGTAACAACTTTGTGTGCGTGTGTGAGGTCATTGTATTTAACAAGTTATTAATTATATAAAAAAATATTTGAATTAATAATAGCTTCTTTGCTATATAAGCTATAACTGTTCTCGTACTCAGCCCTTGACACAATTCCTCTTCTCAGGTGGATAACGTATTCGTTTCTTTTTGTGCATGTAATTATGTACAACAGTATGCCGTGACTGTGACTATTATAAACTGAATTCATTGTGTTTCTATCGATACACAATCAGCTATTATGTTACTATTAGGTACCGTTTAAAATTGTGACAAACTGTTGTATCATAATGAGTTGTATGAGGGGAGATCTCGCCGTGTCTCTGTCATCCCTCGCAGCTCAAACAAAAGGGTGAATAACAATTTGTTACGAATCAACGTTTTAATATACACTCAGTGTACCTACAGTGAGACGTTGTAACGAACAGTACAGACGACGACATTAATGAACTGAATCACATCTTATACGTCACGTGCTTGTATTGACATATTTTAAATTAAGTTAAAATTTATTTTCCTTTTATTTCTTCTTCACAAATCTTGTTCGAGTGATGAAAAAATACAAAAAATATAATTAATAATTAGCTGCACCTACTCACAAGTAATGTCTGTACATATATTAGCACATTCCCTTTTGTTTGTCAGATCAAGTAATAATGTCTATCATTAAGATTACTTTTCATATTTTACATATTATTTCAGGTTCAACCTCAATAGGCTAATTTTAATACGATTAATTCATCACACCCTTATTGTAAACTGAACAAACACTCACTATGAATACTTACATGCAAATTACAAAGTAACAATGTAAACACTCCTCGTGAAATATGTTAATCTGAGGACATCGTTTGTTCTTGAATTTAGTATCGCTTTAATGTCGACTGTAGGAGCGAGCCTCGGTTATATGAAGGTAATCAAAATACGATCAAGTGATTATTATAATATTAGAATGTTCTAGTCATTCTGTTGACTTACAGATGTTTTTATTTACTTAACAAAATATTTTCTTCCGTATGTATAAAGTGTAACATTTTCTATCATAGCTGTTGTTTCACAACTAAACAATTATTTTATTTGGATATTTTTGCTGCTGACTCGAGATATTAAACTTGAATTTTTCCGGCTAAGACAATTGTTTTTAAGTCAACATGTATTGTATACGAGGTTTAGTAGACCAAATAAATATTTTAATATTCATATATTTTCAAGTGAATAACTTAAGAGGATACCAAAATAGCTTCGTGCATTTTTCTATGTACGAAGTTTTCATTGTTTCATTAGATTGAATGGCTAGAGCTCTAATTTTTAAGTATATGTTTTTTCAATATATTATCTAGGATCGCATAAACTCAGAAACGCGATTGAAAAAAGTTTTCTCGATAGAAAATCTTGGCGAAATAACCTCTCAAATTTTTTATTTTTTTCATTTGTCGGTCTATTATCGCGTATTAACTAATGAAATAACTTTAAAAACATAAGTAACTATTATATAAACACGTAAATCAGAACTAAAATATATTTAGTAGATTTTGAGTAAATAGGAAAAGTATCCCTAATTCTTCATTTTCTGTGCCTACTGGCTGTGTTAATATGTACGTGTCGGCGATGATATACGATAATATTGATGTAGGCCCTTAATCTACAGAATCACATTTTTATTTAGGATTTTTTTTGTAACGAAAAATAACTTGTTTAAAAAGTCAGAAATGCCTATATGTATATTAAATGAGAATATGTGAATGATTGCTAAAAGATTCCTTGTGTCCACTTGGCTAACAAATGGTAAAAATACCGTGTATAATCGGCTTACGTGTGAGGCTGAGAGTCAAGACGAAGCTTTGTGTGTGAACAAACGAACAAGTCCCTCTGTTCTCTTTACTAAATGGACACCAGCCCCCGTACAGTCGTAGAGAACATAAATATATCTAGAGGGAGTACTCTATGTTAGTTCTTTGACTCCATAAAATAAGGCAACGTTAAAGAGGAGCCAAGTCTTATTATCTGTTTTGTATTTGTTTTACTTTAGTAGACAAACAAGTACATAGCAAGGAAATAGTAGGGAGTGTTATCTATACTATTCCTTTTTTATTGCCCAGGTCGACCGAGGAGCATCAGCTGAACTCAGATGTTGTAGTGATATAAATGAGCAGCTGGTTTATTAAACCTACATACATAACACAGCGCTGAGGTAACACCGCAGTTGGTAGTTCATTCGAGAGCTTGCACGTGGGAGAAAAAATTGTTGGAAATGTACAGTACTAGACTGTCCGTATCCAGATGATAAGGATGACTTGATGAATGAATTGGTACTTTTCACTATTCGCTCTTAATAAGTACTCATTCCATTATCACTATCACGTGTTACATCCATGGCTTGTAACAGATTACGTATTAGTGAAACAGTTGATGAGTTCTTTTATATCGCTATGAATAGAGTCAAATTACTGTATAATTCGTTGCCCTGCGATACTAATCGATATTCAATTAAGATAGTCGCTTGAATATGGATTAGATTGAATTAATTGGTTTCGGTAACAAAGTGATCCAAAGGAATTTACATGAAAATATATAGAGTGAAAAAAAAAAAAACAATTTAAACAAACAAACGCCATCAGGTCCTAAACTAAATTTAATAAACTGTGCTATGCGCAGCAGAATAGCTACTGATATTTATAAAGTAATTATAATTTGCTCAGTTTACAATTGAAAGCATTCTTGAATCCTGAACTGTTTTTGTAACTATGATTTTGTCATCGGTTAATAATACATGTGTAAATTTCAGATCAATTCGACTATGACAAGATTCACTTTCAAAGATTCCGTTACCTACTTACATACATGGATTGATAGATAGATACAATCCAAGCAAATAAAAGTGTGAATTAGACATTACATTGGCTCCTTCGTGCACAGAAATCTCGCCACTCTTTTCGAAGAAATAATGAATATTCTAGACTAGCTGTTGCCCTCGACTCCGTCCGCGTAGAATTTAGGAAATTTTCCCCGTTTTTGCAACATTTTTAACTACTGCTTGAGTGAGAGTATTATAAACGTAAGAGTAAACAAATATAATCAGAATGCTCCGAACTGCTAAGCTATCAGGAGTTACACGTGTTATTGTGAGTCAACCATAAAATATAGATATGAGCTGTTTAGGGATATTTTTTAGACAATTTTATGTAGAATATTTCCGTCATACATGATTTCTATGTAACTTTAACCATTAAGGCTGCACACGCGACGGAAGCTTAAAAAATGGAGCACTTTTTCCCGTTTTTCCAACATTTCCCTTAACTACTCTGCTTCTATTGATTGTAGCGTGATGAAAAGTATACTATAACCTGCCAAGGCGTATGAAGAATAATTGTACCAAGTTTCGTTAAAATCCGTTGAGTAGTTTTTGTTTCTATAAGGAACGTACAGACGGACAGACAGACAGACAGACAAAAATTTTACTCATTGCATTTTTGGCATCAGTATCGATCACTAATCACCCCCTGATAGTTATTTTGAAAATATATTTCATGTACAGAATTGACCTCTCTACAGATTTATTATAAGTATAGATATATGTAGATAATCTATAACCATTAAGTTAACTTTAGTGTCAACTTTTAGACAATGTCCTGTCCTAGGATACATATATATCGTATCGTATACAGTAAAGTTGTTCTTTATAATGTAAGCAAGCTTTGTACTTACAAAACAAAACTGATGTAATACTTAAAAAAAAACAGGAAAGAGATAATTATATAAACAAAACTTTATAATGTTCCCATGACAGTAACAGCTTTCTTACAATATTTATGTAGAATTTTTGAAGGATTGGGGTAAATACATAAACAAATACGCAAACGATTTTTTAAAAGTAGCTATTTAACTACACACTAGTAAGCTTTACAAGTAACGTTTCATTAAATAAATCCATAAAGCAAATTACAATACCACAATTAATATTGGGACCTCTCTCAATAATGAATCAAATCTTAACATAAATATAGGAGTACACATTGTGAACGAAACGTTAACAAATATTGTTATAGTTAATTTGTTCTGTTAACAATAAATCTATTGTTTGTTATGTTCACTAATATATTAATATTTAATGCTAATGTTTGTATTGTACGTGGAAATAAACCTCTCGTTTGTAACACGAGCTACGTACCAGTACTATAGACATGGTACGCACCATTTTAATATTTGTTCGACATTATACGCTGCGATTTAGATAAAAAAAAATACCATGCGTAAATTTATTCAATGTTTTTTTAACATGTCAAAAAATTATTTGAAATAGAACATCAAAGAACTATGTTTTGACTGTTTACTCTGTGAGAATCTGTCATGATCTCACTGAATCCTAGGACTTAATCATGTATGTTTTACTCTTTCTAATCTATATAAATCACCAGTTTACCTGATACCATGACTCAGACAGTTATACAGTCTAATATTATATTCATGTTCGTAAACATGCATTTAAATATGTTGTTTCAACTCTGTCTGTATGTGTGTAGTCTAGTATGTTACGTTACACGCACGTTACACAAGTTATCATGATAAACAATTATTGTGAGGTAACTCGTCGCTTGTCAATCAATGTGAGGTGCGTGTTGTTTAATATTTCACTTAATTAATCACTTTGATTTCCCACATTGTTGTTAATTAAACTGATTAAATATAATTACATGATGTATGTAGCAGTTATTAATGTGATATTAGTATTATATTGGAATGTGTTTAACATCATATTACAACATTTCTGTTATAATTAGCGACATATTATTAAGTATTGTTCAATTTTATTGTCTATTTTTAAGCAGAAAATTGTTAACTGACAATAATTAACATATTAATGTCGGTTAACAAAATAAATGCTTACGTTATATGAATATTTGGCGTAAAGGCATTGATCTTGCCTTTCTATTTATGATAATTATCACGATTCCTTTTTTTTAGACAACAATATACACAATCCTTGCAATTTGCGGCCCCATTGCTAAAACTAGTAAAACAAAAATATATATTTATTCTACAAATTCATACATTATACTTGATTATAAACCAAACTTTACCTTATGAAAAATTGTCATGAGACGACAGGAAAGTTATGCCTTTAGGAGTGTTCTGAGTATAAATGTGAAAGGAAAAAAGTCTAGAGAAAGACCTAAGAAAAGAAGGATGGACTGTGTGAAAGAGGACATGAAAGAAAGAGCAGTTAACACAGACATGACGGTTGATAGAAGACTATGGAAGAAAAAGACATGTTGCGCCGACCCCAAATAATGGGATAAGGGCAGGAGGATGATTTACCTTATGAAAAAAATACAAAGTGATGCAATACTATGTGGTCGCAGTACAATATTACGTTCACTCTACAAACGCTCGATAGTATGGACACGGCGCGCGCGGGAAAAAATGACACAGGTCCTTCTTCAATGGGCGCTTGCGGCGTACTAAGCGGTATCCACTTGTGTATCGTAATTTATTGGAATTTCGATTGAAGTTTTATCAATATTTTGACAAAAAAAAAATGCAAGAATTTCCAGTATTACTGTAGAAATGGGTTCTCTAATGAACGTAGTTTATTTTGGAATAATTTTATTTCCATAATTACTGTGTATATAAACCAAAAATCACGATAAAATTGCAACGTTAACCGTAAAAATTGGTCCCCTCGTTTGCGTCCGAGGTGATGGCGGCCAAGAGAGAGGCCCTGCGGGAGCGTGAACGCTCGGTCCAAACATTGCCCCCCCGCAGGGCCGCGGGTAGGGGTCGTCGGCGCGCAATAGCCGGCGGCCCCGGCCCGCGAGGAGGCCACGCGCGACGGGTCAGGTGCTCAAGTCCACTATTTTGGAACAATAGGCTAGTTGCCTAAATTTCTTTGATTGCTAATTAATATACCTTAGTATCCATTATACATGGGAAAAATATATTTTTTAGAAAATATATCGATTTTCAATTTGTATTTCGCATTTAAAGAAATGAAATTTATTTTCCTCCGCAAATGCTCAAAACTGTCATGGCGTCGTGTGTGACGTCAACCAGTGCGAAACACAGCTGTACGTGTATGGCGATTGGTGATATTTCGTGATAAAAAATGAATCCGTCGTATTATAAGTACTGCATGGTGCCCCAGTGTAAAAGCACAAGCATTAAAACGCCAAACAAATTATTTATATTTGTCCCAAGCAAAGTAGAAATTAAGTATATTAATTTAAGTACATTAATCACATTTTTAACATTTACAGTGTAAGGGTAACAATAAAGACAGTTTATATTGACTAGAGATTGAGAGTGGCTTGTATTATGGCCTTTAACAAGGTTTCCAAGATATTTTTCTATTCCTGGGGTTGGCTTTTACGAAGCGTGCGTTAAGTGAAGCAGCTGATTTATTATTCTATTTTTATGTTTACAACTAGACAAGCTGGAAGTTAATAAATGTAAAGACAGTAGCTATAATAACGTGTAAAAGTATCATTTGTGTATATTTTGCTTTGCATTTCTTCTAACCTTAAAATATTATGTCAAAACTGTAGTTAGATCAATCAATCAATAACACATTATAGATAACAATACTGAAAAATTGGGGGTTTAACTTATAATGATTATATTACACTCATGTATACTTACATCAAAGTTTTAACATTGCGGAATTCCGATGAGCAAAAGTCGCTGTTTGATGCGAAAAACTTGCCAAGCATAGTAACGTCAATTCTGGGCAAGTTATTGCTGTTTCCTTTCAAAAATCCAGATTCCATGATGTTCTCTTTCTATATAATGCTTTGAATAACTAAATTAAACATAAGATAAAACCGTGAAACAATTACTGACGCTCATATCTACGAAAATTCCAACAACAACAATGGTGTTTTACACTGGATGACGTAACGCTTCCTGATTGGTGTTCAATGTCACGTGACGTAATGCTTAAATTTCCTTAACTTGTTTCGTGAAAATATCAACAATCTTTTAATATTTCATTGAAATAATTTATTTTTCTTTATCTAAATACAGAAATAAAATTTAAGACCATTTAATCCATTCTATTTGTTCTTAGTGGATACAAGCCTATTGTCATACCGGCACGATACCGTTGCAATTGAAGTCAAATATCCGTAGTCTGCTATATGCCGTCATAACGGTCTTTCAATGGTAATAGAATTGTCGATCTCTTTTATCTATGCATTGAATTTTCGGTCTCTTTTATCTATGGATTGTGTTAGAATGGTATGTATGTGTTGCCGTTTTTAAAAAATGCGTTAGTTGAAGTGATTTTCGAAAAACTACTAATAAATTTAAACATTTAATCATGCTAGACTTCGTTTAAATATATTTGTACATACTATTTATTAGTATAAAAAGCAATGTGAAGTTTAGGAGATTAGTAAATTGCAATAAATTACAAAGAACAATTTCTAATATTTCTATCTATCTATTTTTTATTTATGGCAATCTGTCGACACAGGACAATTTAAAAATATTACTGTCAAATTCAAAATAGCAGACTACCGAAACATTTCAGTCATTGAATTGCAATTGTGAAGCAGTTGTGTACGAGACTAGCAATTTATGTCACTTTGACAATTGTAAGACAATGATGAAGTCGTTATGACGACACATTAATAGTAGACTACCAAAAACTTTACTATTGCACCATAATGGTACAATAATGGTACAGTTGTGACACCGTTGAAATACCCGACTCAGGGCCCAGGGGACCTGTCGCGCCCAATGTGGCGGACGACCCCTCGCCTAGTGTTCGGGCGAGAGCGGTCAGTCCGACGGGGGGGCAAGTTGGCCACCCCGTCGCAGTGAGCCCCCACCACTAGGGGGCCCCCCGTATCGGGTCGTGGTAATACCTGAGTAACTACCACGGCCCGGCAACGGGCGAGGAGAACACTGTAGGTTTAGTGGGTAGGCTGGGTCGAGAATTTCTCCCCGGGAGTCCCACACGACGTCCTCCGGCTGCCCATGCAGTCGGGGGGTAAGTGCGTAAAAAGCAATCCTACGAAAAAAAAAAACCTCAAAAATTGGCCATTGGTTAATTTTTTTACTAAATAATGGTAATACTATTCAATAATCTGTTACATTAAAGGACGATTAAAATATATGTCCAATGCGTTATATATTTTTTAAAACTTAATTTATAAGTATTTTTGATTGAAATACGTCTCTGAAATCATCTCTGCGGTGGTTTTTCAATAAAATGGTTGTGGGAAATTGATTACTATAGATCAAACAAGTCATTTGTAGTAAATGTGTTTCATTAAACGTCAGCACGAAACCTTAACCCATTTTTTGTGTGTATTCAATAACTTCTAGGTGTTACAGACTATGGTGATTTAGGAACCCAAAATATTAGAAATTCGTGCGAAAACGTGAAATGGCTCTTAACATCACTAAATGCAAAGAGTAGTCATAGTAACTAATCTATAATCAATTAAAATTTAGTACAAAGATACCCTCTTGAAGTGAAGACCTTAATGGGATGACCTTCATATCTTTTCCGTTATTAAAAGTGTCAACTACTCTTTAATTGTCATGTCATTAAATTTTACATTTATTTATATTACAGCCATATTTAGTAGTATTTGCACAAATCTCCGATAGTGACGTGACGTGAATGTAACGCGACATCACTCATCGTTGTGACGTCAATTGATCATTCAACTCGTGTTTCAGTAGCACAACATTATATTGACATATGAGAAGAAGCTATACATTGTAGATGTTAGTTGTTATACGATTGAAGGATTATTATAATTATAGGTAGGTACTCGCAGTTTGAAATACTTACTTTACCACGAATAAATTCAAAACAACCACGTAACTTGTGTACAATTAAGAATCAACAGTTTTACACATGCAATTACGTTGTGTCAAAATAGAATTTATGTTTGCAGTTTTATATATCTATAAATATGTACAGGTATCTGAAGATTGTACTTCATACCATTTAGTAGCGTCTACAAACATAGAGAAAGAGAGAGATAGACAGACATAAATGCCAAATAAATGTTATTCCTTGATATTCTTATGTCTGAATAAATTAAATTGTGGTGGAAAAGTGATTACCGCAAGCAGGACTTGAACCCACGACCTCGGAATACCGTTCCGTAGCTCTGAGCTTATTGCGGTCGTGCTAACAGTAACCAATTAGACCACCACAACGCTCCTCGATTGAGTCTATATCGCATTTTTTATGTGCAACGCCATCTAACGCAATCTCACGGTAATCACTTTTTCCACCATAATTTAATTTATTAAGTAAAAGCATATTATATAGCAATTGACTTGTAATTGCGAAATTAATAAAATACATTCTTGTGTCTGTTTGTTCAAAAAAAAATCATCATTACAATACATGTATTTGAAGCAATAATTTCAACTACCATTACGTACTATTGATGCTGCGTCATGTTTTAAGTTCATTTTGTGAAATAAAACTAATATTGTATGTATAGCCGGGAGCGTACAGAGGGCGCACCGTCTCACACTGCTGCCATTATTATATGATACAAGGTAGAGGGAGGGAGCACAATGTGACAGCGCGCGGTCACGACGCATTGTCGGGGTAATCATGTGCGGGCGCCATTGATCATAACCATACCTTCTTTATAGTTAAACGATTGTTTTGTTTCACTTCTTATTATTTAGTAAAACCGCGATTATAACATGTTCGTTTACTTCTAATTGTTTTAATTATCAGAAAGAACAACTACAGCGACCAGCTTCAGTATTGGTATTTTTAGTTAACAGTTTATCATTACAACTTTACAAAAAAACTGTTTCATATGCACTAGAAAATATATAGTTGCTTAATTGTCACATATTAGAAGACGAAAAATGGACTATAAATTATATGAACAAGTACATAAATACATATATCGGTCGGTCCCTTTTCCCCGGTACCAACTATCTGCATAGAGGCGCATATGTCCGCCCGAGGGCAAGTGGCTGATTGCTTTGTGATATCAGACTGCTAACTTAAATTATTTATATTCATTTGTTTTTATATTGTGACTAACAATAGTGAGCTATGTAGTAAGGAAATAATTTAATATTAGTTTATTTCATTCATGAACTTATTCCCGACTAAGCATTATGTGCAATATATATTTTTAAAGCACTACCTACGGTAATTAAAATAATTATTGATTTCAAGAGTATTAAGGTTCGTTTTTATTTCATTATAATTTTTTTTTAAACCAGAAAGAAAATGTATATTTATCGCATGTCAAATTAGTGAAATCAGTCTACGACCGCGGCGTAGAGTACGTCGTAGCACTCTCGTAGACCCACATTATTATGAACAGCTACCAATCAGAGCGGATATTTTTAATTACTACAGTACCTACATCATTATGGTATCAATGTTGCTATCGCAGATATATCTTTTAGAATGTGTTGCAACATGACATATATATGTGGGAGTTAATGTTATTCAGTTTAATATTTGATTTTTTAATAATAATCGAAGTATTTAGTTACTTAAATAGAAAAATTAAAATTGTTCGAGGTGTGTTTAAAACCCTGATATATTTCTATAACTGAATTTATCATTAATGTGTAATTACGTATTTATAAACTAGTACAGATATTAGTTACTTCTCCACGCGTCACTCTCACATAACGAATGATACATCGTACAGTAGTGGGAGCTACAAAAACGTCAAGTGAGAGTGTCACTATTATCATAAATCTAACACAAACGGTCGCGTGTTACCACTATTAATATTGTGAACGTCAACCAAAGATATGTCAGGGAACAGGAATAGGAAGGTGAATAATACAAGCGAAAGCGGAATGCATCTATTTCCTGAATTTATTCTGTTGCAATATCAACGCAACACGCTATTTGACGTCATATCTGTTTTCACTCTATTTTCTTTTATATCGAATTTCCAACTGTTCATTTATTTTTTCTGTCTTTAAACTTATTATCATCACTTAGAATTATTTACTACTAGCTGTTGCCCGCGACTCCGTACGCGTGGAATTTAGAAACAACACACAACAACCTCCACCATTCTTCTTTTAATGGCCCATATGTGACTATCTTAGGACTAGTCACTTTCCGCCAGTGTTTTGTATTAACTTCAGACAAGAACATGCTAGTATCATGATCTATGGAGAGAAAACAATATTTGGCCGAAACAAGTGAAAAAGTTAAATAATAAACTGCTAACTGATTATTCTTAGAAAAATTAATAGATAAAAATTAAAACATACATTAACAAACAAGAAATGTTAAATATATACAAGTATTATAGGAATTAAATACATAAATATGAATGTAACGTAATACTCATTTTATATAATGTGTCTAATTATTACAATTTAATTTTATGTTTTTTAATATAGTTGCAAAGTATGGAATTTATTTCAAATGAAAAAATAAAAGATAAGAGAAATTTAAAGGAGACAGGACGCGGGATATTGTTAGGGATTAAATCATAAAGTGATTGTTGTACAAGTGAGCAATTGAAAAAAATATGATCAGCTGAACCTTCATCTAAGCCACATTCGCAGAGTGAGTTATCCTTTATCCTAAGTTTAGCCAGATGGGAAGGAGTACAAGAGTGACCCAATCGGAGACGGCAGATTACAGAAGTTACGCGTTTACTAGCCTTACGAAATTTAAAAAACCATGGCTTTGCAGGTATCTCGGATTGGACATCACCATAGTACTTGGCTTTTGTTTGTTTAATTGACATCCAATACCGATTCCAGGATTTCTGGAGCGTAGATTTAGGAAGTAGGCACAAATCATGAGAAAAATTTTTGAAATGTTCTAACGAGCCAATTTGGGATGCAGATTTAGCACAAGAGTCAACCGATTCATTACCGGATATTCCTGAGTGACCAGGTATCCACGCTAAAACGACAAGGATGTTGGAGACATGGCATTCATAAAGAGCCTGTCTAATCTGAAAAACTAGGGGAAATTTAGATTTGGAATAAAAGGGATTAGAAAGGATGGCTTGCAGACAGCTTTTAGAGTCAGTGAATATGATTGAATTATTAATGTTATGTGATTTAACGAAAAGGATGGCTTCCAAGATAGCCAAAGTTTCTCCTGTGAAAACCGAAGCGATAGGCGGACATTTAAAACTCAAACAGATGCCAGTGAAAGGAATCCAAACAGCGGCACCAACATCACTAGTCGCGGATTGTTTAGAGGCGTCTGTGTAAATTTTATTCCAACCTTGAAAACGAGTTTGTACAATATCCAAAAACATAGCATTAGCATTAAATGATGATTTTTCAACTCCTAAATCAAGAATAACGTTAGGTTGAAAAACGAGAGATTCATATGGAGAAGAAAAAAGAGGGTTTAAGGGGAATTGAACAATTTGATAGGGTAATTTAGAATACCTGATAAAACTGAGAAGAATGCAGGGGATTTTGTCGGGATCAGATGATTGATAAAGATTAACAAGGACGCTCAATTTATGAAGAAGGGGATGACTAGAATTTTGTACAAGTTTAAACATAAATCTGTCAGAAAGAAATTGCCTTCGTAAATTTAAAGGGGGCTCCCCACATTCAATCTGCATAGCAGCAATTGGCGAAGATTTCATGGCACCGATGATAACCCTAAGAGATTTAGACTGTATTTTGGAAAGTTTATTCAATGCAGATTTGTGACAGAGGTTAAGTAAGAAGCATCCATAGTCCATTTGACTGCGGATTATTGCATTATATAATAATTTCTGTGAATAAGGGTGAGAGCCCCACCATACTCCGGACAAAGCCCGAAGGATGTTGAGGTTCCTCTCACACTTATTCGCTACATAATCAAAATGAAGGGCACCCGACATTTTACTGTCAAGATAAAGGCCTAAAAATTTTGTACTATTGTGTTGAGGAATTTTTTCCCCATTTAAAATCACATCTATCACGGGAATTGACCGCTTTTTCGTGAATATCACGACAGAACTTTTAGAGGGAGACAAGCATAAACCATGGTCCACAAGCCAGTGACTGAGATAACCTAAAGCTGAATTTAATCTATTTGTTGCGCTCGGAATGTTATCAACCTTTACATACAGTGCAATATCATCAGCATATTGAAGGACACCACAAAAACAATTAACAGTTAGTTCTAAGTCATACGTGTACAGGCTATACAGCAGAGGGCTAAGAACTGAACCTTGTGGTAAACCACGCCATACTGTTTTAGGGGATAGAAGTTGCTGGTTAAATTTTATGACAATCGAACGTTCAGCTAAAATGTTAAAAATAAAACGAACAAGTTTTACAGGAATACCTAACCGAATAAGCTTGCTTCTAAGCACCGGTAAAAGAACGTTATCATAAGCAGCTACCACGTCCAGGAAGACTCCTACCAGGTAACACTTTTCTTTAAAGGCTGCATAAATGTCAGAAGTTAAAATAGCCAAATTGTCACTAGTGCTCATACTTTTTCTAAATCCAAATTGACTACTTGCTAAAATAGATTTACTTTCTACTAGCCATTCCAGGCGCAATCTAATGAGGTGCTCGGTTATTTTACAGAGAACAGATGACAATGCAATGGGTCTCCAGCTAGAAGAAGAAGCTGGGTCCTTACCTGGTTTCAAAATAGGGACTATTATTTGAGTCTTCCACTGGTTTGGGATGACACCATAGTCGAAGAAGTGATTGACAAGCTCGAGAAACGATTCTTTTGTATGGGAAGAAGATTTAGTGATAAATGAATACGGAATGCCATCTATACCAGGGGACGAGTCTTTTAGTTTATCTAAAACGAGAGATAGTTCATCAAAAGAAAACGGACCATCAAAGATATTAGAAGAATGAAGAAAAGAAAGAGAAGAAGAAAGTGAGTCCAAGGAAGGTACACAGGGAGGGGCTAGCTTATCTGAAAAAGCTTCTAAACAAGACAGGGAGATGTTGTATGGAGAATCCAGAGAATTCATGGATCCACGAAAGCGTCTGATTTGTGACCAAACTATGGCAGATGGGGTTTTGGGAGCAAGGGACTTACAGAACGCTTGCCAACCAAGCCGTTTCTTTTTCCTAACCAACCTTTTAAATTGCGCAGCAGCTTTTTGATATTTTATAAAATTTTCAGTGGTCATTGCCGAATTATACATTCTCTCAGCTGCTTTGCGGGCAGCAATAGCGTCTGAGCATTCGGAATCCCACCAGGGTGAGGAAATTCTGAAGTTTTTGAAAGGTTTTTTAGAGGGAATATGGAGATCAGCAGCTGATAGAATAGATTTAACAAATCAATTATATAGGCTTAGTGGATCACTGTTTGAGGAGTCTGCAAAAGATGATTGAATTTTATTATCAAGGGACAGAGAGTATGACTTCCAGTCAGCAGATGACAGTTTGTATTTCTGCAAAGGGCTGGGGTTGGAAAAAGGGATAGGCCTGATAGAAATAGAGGAAGAAATGGGATAGTGATCACTGCCAAACGTAGATGATAATATACTCCACGAGAAAATAGAAACCAAGGAGGAAGAACAAAGAGTTAGGTCAACTGCACTCATAGGATTTTGAGATGGATATACTCGACGAGTAGGGGAACCGTTATTCATCACACACACGTCAACCTCATCAAATACATCCAAAAGTGATAAACCAAAAAAATCTGAGTGACTAGAACCCCACATAGTATGATGGGCATTAAAGTCACCCATTACAACCATGGGATGGGGAACGGAGGAAAGTAATGAAAGAATATCTGCAATAAGACAAGAGTTAGGGCGTGGAATATATAGAGAAACGAAAGAAATGTCATGCAATCTGACACCAACAATATTGATATCAGGAGGATGAGAGGGGAAAGTGATTAAAGAGAAGGGAAGGGAGCGCTTTATAAACAAAGCGCAACCTGCATACCCATCGGCTCTGTCATCCCGCAGACAGCAGAAGCCAGGGACCCTGAACCGAGAACCTGGCCTCAACCATGTCTCCGAGATGGCAATCAGGCATGGGTGGAATTTTGAAATCAAATGAACCAGCTCGTGCTTCTTACGAAACACGCTCTGGGAGTTCCATTGAAGAAGACTTATCTTGTCCATCCGTGGAAGGGAAAAAAGTGAATTGGGAAAGTTTAGAGGCGACGTTGGACGGTAAACTATGTGGATTAGTAATAATAAAGTCAATGAGAAGAGAAAGAAGAGATTCTAATGAGTTGACAGGATGAGAGTTAGACTGAGGAGTGCTACAAAGGGCACTACCATTAGGTAAGTGATATGATGGAGAGGCGATTATATTATTATGTGCAATTTTGTCGTATGATTTACCTAATGGACTTTTAGGGCGTAATGGAGATGAGATTACCTTTGTGTACGAGCAGGTGGAAGTGGAAGGTGAATGATTTTTATGGGCTGAAACTGGATGAGAATTTTGATTGACTGGAGGAGCTTCCTGAGTGGCTAGCGCATATGACCTTGTGACGCGAGGAATTTGCAACAGAGCTTCTTGATATGAAATACTACTTTGAGCCATTACAACTTTAATGGCCCTCTGCCTCTCAAACTCTGGACATTTGTTGCTCGTAGCAAAGTGACATCCGGAACAGTGGAGACACGTTGCCATATTTTCTGGAATATCACAATTTTCACCGGCATGATCCTTTGAGCACCGAAAACATCTAGGCTTCGAACGGCACTTAAGCTTAGTATGCCCAAATCTGCAGCACGAATTGCACTGTATGGTCGGGAAATGATAAAGTTCCACACGAAGTGAAGTGAAATAAGAGAAAATTTTGGAAGGAAGAATTTGTCCTCTAAATGTCAACACAACAGTCTGAGTTGGGACCCAGGATGGGTTGCCATGCTCAATGATCTTCCTGTTTAAACGTCTGGCTTTTAATATCTTACCGACACCACAGGGTAATTCTAAAGATTCGACGAATTCTGTCATCGACAACTCAGTGGGCACATTGCGAACAAGGCCCATCCGAGTAACATTATATGTTGGAATAGTAGCCACATATTTATAGGTCGCGAGAATAGGAAGGGAAACAAATGAATTGGCATCCTCAGCTGTGCTAAACTGAACCGCAATTTTGTTTCTACCTAATTTTTTTAAACCGTCACGGCAAACGTTTTTGACATCATGTGTTTTAAGAAACTGCCCAAATCTGATAGGTTTAAAGGAGGTTGAAATCAGTTCAGACTCAGATCTGGAAACATGCACGATAAAAGGTCCAGCATCTGATTTCAAATAAGATAGCCCACCGACAATCAATGACGGGTCATTATAGATTGTATCAATTGATGCCGCCGCTAGCTCCGGAGACGTAATAGTTTTTTTTAAAACTGGGGCCTGAGAACTAGGCTCAAGACGGCGCTTAGTACTTACGTTAGCCTCGCGCTTGGGGTCAGGCGGATCTGGTGGTCTCGGAGGATCCTCCTCCATGGTTAATAATTTAGTGGTGATCAGACGATTTAATAAACTAAACACAATATTTACTAATAAATATACAAAATAATGACTAATAAATAAGATAAATAAGAATAATCAAGTTAAAATTAAAATATTTTTGAAAATTCCCGCTGACAAGATCAATCGCTATCCGTCCCACACAACAACCTAACAACCTAATATATATTAATGTCAATACATTTGATTGACAATCGCTATTTTATCATAATTACCATAAACAATGGACAGATGTAAGCATCAGTAAATAAGGATTATTTAATCCTATTTTAGTTTATGATCTTTAGATTCTTGCATAAATAAAATAAATAAGTAATTATAATTGCATAAGTTGATAAAAAATACTAAGCAATAGCTTTACCGCGGCAGTCCCCGAGTGACACACGTCTTTTTTTAGAAAATAGTACATTACGATATTAGTGCGTAAAGATGGTAATAACATGCGAGGCGGAATTTCAGCCCGAGCCGAAGGCGGGGGCGTAATTGAGCCGAGCATGTTATAACCAATACGCACGTATATCGTACGACGTTTTTTAACACATTTGGGAGCAAACAGAAAAAAAAAACATTAAATAAACTTAAGAGGATACCAAAATAGCTTTGTGCATTTTTCTACGTACGAAGTTTTCATTTTTTCTTTAGATTGAATGGCTAGAGCTCTAATTTTTAGGTATATGTTTTTTCAATATATAATCTAGGATCGCATAAACTCAGAAACGCAATTGAAAAAAGTTTTCTCGATAGAAAATCTTAGCGAAACAACCTCTCTAATTTTTATTTTTTTCATTTGTCTGTCTATTATCGCGTATTAACTAATGAAATAACTTTAAAAACATAGGTAAATATTATATATAGAAACACGTAAGCCGGAATTAAAATATATTTAGTAGATTTTGAGTAAACAAAAAAAATATCCCTAATTCTTCATTTTCTATACCTACTAGCTGTATTAATAGGTACATATCGACGATAATATTGATGTAGGCCCTTCATCTGTGAATGCACACTGCTGCTTTCCCGCCATTTTAACAGCGCGCTAGCGCTGCTTACTGACTGGCGCCGCGCGGCGATTAGTTCGAAATTTGAATAGCAACAGCGCGCTGCTCTAGTCGTGCGGCGGCGATCAGTTCCATATTTGAAATGGCAAATAATACTGTTATGAAATTTGTATGGACTATAATTTAACTATTTGCTTTGGTAACACACGCGTTTTTTATGACTCGCTTTACATATTTAAAACCGGTGGAATTACATCAGCTTTACGAGCAAGGGTGTTAAAAAATCATAACATAATTAATCGAATTAAAGAAACTTTGACATATCGACAATAGTCAGTAATATCATATTTCTGTGTTTCACCCAACTCAGCTATTTATCACAATGTTGGTGGTGCCTAGTCGCGGGAAACGGAACTCGTTAAACAGTGTGCTATCTGCGCGCCCTCTACCAACAATGATAACAATAACATTAACTGTAGTGCAAAGTAACAGATTGGTACACTACAATATCTACAATTGATGGAAATATAATTGTAAATAAGACAAGATAAATTAAAAATACCACGTTCATACAAGGATTGTTATAAGTGTTATATATTTTTTTATTTCACGAATATAAACGTCAAATTTGCCATAATTTCTACCTATATTATAAAGAGTAGTGTTACCTTAAGTGTTGATACAATACAAATGTTATATTAAAATTAAGGAAAACTGCATTATTCTGTAAGTATAATAATAGCTGGAGCTGTGTACTAGACGTGCGTGACACACGTACTTGTTATATTTGATGTTTCCAGTTAAAAACAACAACACGCAAGTATCTGCTGAACAAATACAAATATGGCTGAGTACAGACCACATCGCGTCTGACGAACAACTATTGTCATAGACATGTGACCACCACCCCTCACCTCGTGATGTGATGACGTTTTTAATATTGCAGGATGCCGCTGATCAAAGAGAAACTCATGATCGACTGTAGGTAGTGAAATAGCTTTAAATTCAAGAAAGGTAAACGATTCACAAAACACAAAGCTTGCGATTACTTCTAACATTTAAGTATTAAATAAAAATAATAGAGAATAGTGTTGTAACACACTGTTACACTGACACCAATAAACTACATCAATTTCCAAACTGGTTAACTTAACGAGAGCTTTTTATAATGAAATTCCACTAAATTAATAATACTTTGTGCGGTAACGTTCCGTTAACGTTTCAAAGTCAAATAAAAAGTTGTGCTCAGTTTTTCATAAAGATTTTATTTAATTAGAAGGGAGCAGCGCTCGGTCTACATTATCAGAGGTCACGTGGTCGAGGCGACATCTACAACTGTACACGCACACTTAATTACTGAATTACAATTTAAACTTTATGCCTCTGGAACAGACCTTATTAATTCAAGGTCTTTGCTATACCATAGTGAGTAGATTTATATTTAATAGAAATTGCTTATAGCAATGAAGTTGTTATAATAAACCATTCGATTTAATATCCGTGTGCTGACGGATTAAGAATACAAGTTCACCACCCCATTTCTTCCCCGGGATAATGTAAGAGCCAGTTAAGGAATATTTTAAATATATATATAAGACTATAAAAGACAGAAAAATTTGAAACTAAATCCTATGTTAACCCGCCTCGTCAGCGCCACGTAAACCACAAACTCTCCCAAAGTGGAGGAGGGCCGTGTCCAACAGTGGGTCATTAAAGGGCTGGAGAGAAAGAGAAAGTTCTGCTTCGCGGTTAAGTTCTATTACCTTGTTGCTTAAGTCATAAATCACACAGTTAAGAATGACCCACATTTAAAATATTACTTTTATATGTGGTGTGTATGTAAGAGCAGCGCTCATCAATCAGCGTCGAACCTGGTGACAAATGCACCGCGTACTATGATTGACAACAACGTCGATGTGAAGCTCACACTCTTACATTACTTATGAATATTTTCTGATGTTCTCTATAGATATATTAAATGTATATGAACTATAGTGGGTCTTATTAAAACATATTCTGTACGAGTCGTATACACATTGGAATATGTCAATCGCTCGCTAGACTACGAGATTAGACTAATCTTTACTTGTTATAAAACAAAGTCGTTATTATTGTATGTTTGTCCCAATGTGAGCTTATAATAATATCATCAACAATACGTAACGGATTTTGGTGTGGTTTCTTTTTTAAATAGTTAAAGTTGCTCAAAAAGTTGGTCTTTTTATATAATTTTTTAAGATTTTGTTGTTGAATTCCACGTGAAAGAAGTTGCAGGAATCAGCTAGTCTTATAATAAACAATCAGATGTGATCCTCACACTGAGAGGTATTTCCCTCTCACAGTTACGGCCGATCATTTGATTGTACGACACATTTTTCCAATTACAGCTTAAACATTTAGCGGTAGAGAGTGAGGGAGGGTGTATTTTGATGGACCACATTAAACTTATAGATCTCATCCACCTGTGCCTGACACCACCTGGTACTGCCTGGTGCTGATTTAATCATTAGTTAATATTACTGAGATTAATATCTGTATTTAATGTCTTATAATATTTGAGCAGAAATTTATTTGAAAACTGAAATGATATTTTATCAGTAATCAGGTTTGTAGGGAGAAGTTCAGGCTATTCATTATGAATATGTAATTTGAAGATATATGCTTGTATTTAATATATATCTTCACTGTGTGCTATCAACATGAATGTGCTACAACATGTCTATAAACCATGTCTTTGTGAAATTTGTGTATTTAATTATTAATTAACACTAAATACTACACAAAAAATGACTTTTATGAATTATTTCCTGAAGTGAATTATGTTAAAAATGCTAGTCAAGAGAACACACACATATACCTTGTTCTATAGGTACACTTTTCAGAATATTTACAAACAGACGAACATTGCTTTCACAACTTGTATGAATTAATAAATATAAACATACGTTTGATGTTAATGTTTAACTTGTTACTTTCACAGTAACTCCAGTGATTGAGTTTCATAACACAAACATATTACCTTCCTCATTGACGTGACACACAACACAACTTTTCATTGCTTAATTTTAACAAAAAGTGTGTATTTATGTACACACGTAACAAGTTATACTTCTTTGTATGACTTCACGTTATCCAAAGTGTGGGATTATCTTCAGTTGGTGACGGACGCGCGTTTTTTATGTTCAAAACTAACTTCATGGTGTTGGCTATTTTCTTCCAATACTTATACGCAGCTACTAAATAATTATGTTATAACTAATCTTCAAAAGTGAACCTTAATTCTTTGAGTAAAGTCACCAATGTGTCCAGTGCACACTAATTAAAACTGTTCTCGTGCATTAACTGAGACAGATAGCCGCCCCCCCCCGCCTGTTAGTACACTCCCCCTCATCTCTCACCACTTTCGACTAGGAATGTTCAGAGCTTGAGGCGGAGAGCAATCTAAGAGATAATGAACAAAACATACCTCCGAGATGAAACTGATTGCGGCTGATAGTTTGTAGCTGACAGTTTGCTGCGTTGTGTAATTATTCTGATTGTCTACACCTCAACCGGCTATGCTGTGATGAAATTGAAATGTGTTTTGTTGCCTGAAAACAGCGGAACAAAATACCTTTTATTATTTGTATACGCATTAGTTAGAGCGAGACGGAGTCTTATCTATTATGTCTTGTGTTTTGTATTATTCAATTAATTTCTACCAATATTACGTATTTAAAAGTTAAACCAAACATAACGTTAGAGTTTACTTCTTAATACAGCAAGTAAAGCCAGTAGACGAGACATTATTAACTGTCACTTGTATGAACAAAAAGTCCGTTTACAGCAAGTACTGGAGTGACAATGTAGACGTGATGAGTGAAGTGATGTCCGCGGTCTCTTGTGTAATGGCCGACTTACGTCAGTGAGATAATGTTTATTGTGATAGTACACAACAGAGAACGTCTTTGTTATAATAATGGCAGACAGTAGAACAAAATACAATGTATCACTTTTTAGTTAATGAGGATTTAGAGTTCCTAATGTCAATTTCTTATTGGAACGAAGTTCCTCATCGCGCGTTACGAAAGGGGGCGACGAAAGGTCGAAAAAAAATTAAGACCAAAAGTTGTAACGATACTTTTTTTCTATATGTAGTTGTAAGCCGTGCGGTGTGCGTATGTTTCTCTGTCTTTCTCTCCCTCTCTCTCTCTCATTGAAAGCAAGGCAGTTATTTTTGTTTCGTCTTTCTATTTCAGATTGAACAGTTTGGCGTCGCGAAGAATATTTTTGTGGAGTGTATACAGGTTTTTTGTACATAATAAATTTTAATAATAAAAAATATTTATTATGTACAAAAATCCTGTATTTAATAAAGGAACTTCGTTCCATCCGGGTGAGTCTGTAACACAATGAGACTGCTGCTGGTCGCACTCACTCTATTCACTAAACAATTGCTCTTAACATGACTTTGTTCAACTGGACTGTGTCAACTAATATGACCGATCTTTATATTAGTTGATACAACAACAATCTGTTACGTACCTTATATTGTTAGTAGCAGAGTTCATTGATAAATAGAGCCACTAGAACAATAAGTGATCCTATATTTGCGTAAGTCCGACCACTCACCGTGTGAGGAGCTCCCTCCTGTCGACTCGACTGTCTCTAACTAATTTTCAAGTGAAATGAATCATTAAAATTTATACATTCATTGATTCTTGGTGAAATAAATTAGCTATGAAAAATATTATGATTATTTAAAAAATAAATAAATCTTTTGAATATTACTTATTATAAATCAAAGTAGTTATTTTGTATGTATGTCCCCGTGTGAGCTTATATTATAAAAACTACGCAACGGCTTATTATATCGTTATTTAAACAGATAGAGTGATTCAAGAGGATGGCTTTTTAGGGTTTCGTACAAACCGTTATAGGATCACTCCGGTGTCTGTCTGTCTGTCTGTCCGTCTGTCAAACTTTTTTTACTCAGCAACGGCTGAAGGTATCAACTTGAAACTCATACGATATGAAGATCTATGCGGTCCCTTGCTGCAAAAAAAACAGTCAACCATTCACCTCTACGCATTTAAAAGATATAACCGAATTACGACCATTTTTAAGAATTTATGGACTTATGCTAGGGAATCAGAATTCACAGGTTACTTCCCGTTGCCCTAGAGCCTTGAAATTTGGCATAGATCAAGTCTATATAGTGATGATATAGGGAAAAATCTAAAAACTTGTAATTTGTCATCACATCACAAGTAAAAAAGTGTTTAGACTAATACCAACTTATGAAGTAGCTGAAATGTAGGCGATTCCCTATATTTGAACTACAAAATTAAGTTGGTGAGTTGTTTTGAGTTTAAATAAATGATTATTTGAATGCAGTTACTTATGTTTATATGTCTAGTAGGTACGAAACCCTAAGTGTGCGAGTTTACCTCGCTCTTGACAGGTTTTTTGTATTACAATATACAACGCGCACGTAGTTACCAGCAACAGTTAGTGTTGAGTGTACCTGTTCCTTGTTTTGTTTAGAATCTTATTGTATGTTATGTTAAGCAAATCATTCGCATTAAAACATTAGGCACAAGTGCACGTTTTTAGGGTTCCGTACCCAAAGGGTAAAAACGGGACCCTATTACTGAGATTTCGCTGTCCGTCCGTCCGTCCGTCCGTCCGTCCGTCCGTCTGTCACCAGGCTGTATCTCAAGAACGGTGATAGCTAGAGAGTTGAAATTTTCACAGATGATGTATTTCTATTGCCGCTATAACAACAAATACTAAAAATAAAATAAAATAAATATTTAAGGGGGGCTCCCATACAACAAACATGATTTTTAGGGTTCCGTACGCAGTATCTCAAGAACGGTGATAGCTAGACAGTTGAAATTTTCACAGATGATGTATTTCTATTGCCGCTATAACAACAAATACTAAAAATAAAATAAAATAAATATTTAAGGGGGGCTCCCATACAACAAACATGATTTTTTTACCGTTTCTTGCTCGATACTAATAACGTTGCCTTATGTTGCATAGATAATGGTACGGAACCCTTCGTGCGCGAGTCCAACTCGCACTTGACCAATTATTAATTCACTCCTAAACACATCAAGCAAAAGTCTATTACATACACCAGTTAGTATTACATACCATAATATCTTTATGTTTAATTACTATATGACTGTCTTAATTATAATTGCGTATAATTTTTTGGACAAAATTTCCTGCAGATAATTTCACTTTTATTTCCATTCTCCAATATTATAAAATAGAAAGCCATGAACGTATAATAAACTGTGTTATTATAATAAAGTGCTTCAATACCTTGTGGATGTCATTATAATTATATTGTCAATCTCGAGGCAATCAACAGTTCGACATATTCGAGAAGTCGCGTCAAGCCTTGTGCGTATATTAACAATGGTTATTATATTTTAATAAATGAGTGCACTTAATATAGATACAAAAGTTTTGTGTACTAAGTAATGCGTGACAAGTAAGAAAAATAATCTATTTGCAATTGTTCGAAATCAACGAAAAATCAAAAAATCACGTGGTCGCGGTTTCGATTCCCGCTTGGTACAATCATTTGTGTGATATCCATAAATGTCATACAAATGTTTGTTCTGCGTCTGGGTGTTTTCTATGTATTATATTATGTATGTATTTACAGAAGAAAAGTAGTATATGTAGTCTATCCGTATCTGGTATCCATAATACATGCATAGAAATATAGCTTACTTTGGGACCAGAGGACGTTGTGTGAAATGTCCTGAATATTTATTTATTTATTTATCAACTTAGAAAACTTAACATAATCTAAACATAAATTGTCAAAGTGTAATTAAAACTATTTACTTATTTATTACTAACTTACTTATTTTATTAAATAAAATATATAAAAATAAAATGGCGGTTTTCATTACTTAATATTTAAAATAAATGTAGTACCTTATGTAAACAAGTAGGTACTTAGAGCTCAGGTCCTTGGAGAGAGTCACATAAAGGGATTAGTTGAATATCCCGGACAGATAACATATTACTCGCAACACACACACACACACACATGAATGCAAACAAATGGGTGTTTAATTTGGAACCCTTTACAGAGTAATCGCTATTCAATCATAAAACTCATATGTTTGATGTTAAGTTTCTTAAATGCAGTTAAAGATAATGCCAAAGATGTATGTTGTTTTACAAAACAACAACATTTTTATCTGAATACCTAATATAATAATTAAAATATTTATTTCTTTGAACCGTTCTCCACGTCTCTAACATTTATCTAACAGATATGTTATATAAAAGGCGTAGAATGTTACAGAGACGCACCTGGAACCGACAAAATAATACATACTTTTATTCTCTACCATTGAATGGTGTACTGTCCATACCGTTCGCTTTATGCAAAGATATCCCGCAGGTGAAACAGAGAAAATGAAAATGAAATGAAATGAAAAAAGCGTTTATTCATATAAATAATTACAGATTTAACATAAAATATACTTCTGCCAAACTGTACAACAGTTTGTTGACGGATGCAGCTTCCGTTTTTAAATTCTGTACTTCTTATAGGTAACACTTACAATCTATTTCTATTAAATTTAAATTACAAATTATACTAACTAACATGCAATACTATACAAACATACTTTATTCATTCATTCAAACGATATTAACAAA
Source organism: Orgyia antiqua (assembly GCA_916999025.1). Classification (NCBI taxonomy): domain Eukaryota; kingdom Metazoa; phylum Arthropoda; class Insecta; order Lepidoptera; family Erebidae; genus Orgyia; species Orgyia antiqua. Next base: position 34,287,002 of record OU779867.1, on the reverse strand, counting down.
TTATTTAATTTAGTACATTATTTTCCTGACTTACAGGATAGACATATGCGATATAATATTCTTTATATTATATAGGATTCATTGCTATTTGGGAATGTCGCAGATGTAAGATTCTCTTTGATTACAATCAACTATTTATTCATCATGAGAACATGACATGGCTCCAAACTTTTCTATTATTTATTCGGTGAAAAACTATAAGAATTATTTATATACTAGCTGTTACCCGTGTCTCCGTACGCGTGGAATTTAGAAAATTTTCTACGTTTTTGAAACATTTTTCATTAATTCTGTACTCCTATTGGTAGCAGCGTGATGTTATACAGCCTATAGCCTTCTTCGGACCACTGAGATAAGCGCAGTTAAACAAACAAACTCGTCAGCTTTATAATAATTGACGGGCTTCGTGGCGCAGTGGTTCATGTACTGGACTACCGTTCACAAGGTCGCGGGTTCGATTCCCGCTTGAGACAATCATTTGTGTGATATTCATAAATGTCATACAAATGTTTGTACTACGTCTGGGTGTTTTCTATGTATTATAAGTATGTATTTACAAAAGAAAAGTAGTATATGTATTATATCCGTATTCTGGTACCCATAACACAAGCATAATAAGCTTAGCTTGGGACCAGAGGACGATGTGTGAAATGTCCATGAATATTTTTTTTTTTTTTAATTATTATTAGTTTAAATTCATAAAATATTTTTGTTAAACATCTGATTACATTTTAAATAACGTACAATTTTCTTGCAATTATTGCAGCTGTGAAGGTTCCAAAAGTAAAATAACAAAACTAAACGTGATTAACTCCTTCAAAGAGATTTTATTGTAAAGAATGAAGCCTCGTCCATTTATCAGCGCAAAGTACACTCGTGATGAGATTAATGAGTGGTCCATTGTCGCGACACTTCTGCGCTTAATTGTACATAGAAAAAACAATGACAACAAGTGAACAATAAGAGTGTTCGTGTTACATCTTAGTATTGTTTTATTTTGTGTTAGAATAAGTTCTGATTATTTAGATTCGAACGTGTATTTACTTGTTTGTAAAAAACATAATTGAATTTCTACGTTCGGACTACAAAAGCACAATCTATGCTTGTAACTTCCATCCAAAAATCCATCCCACAAATATCCGTAAACATTCAACATGCTAAAAAAGATATAATTATCATATAAAGAATATGTTTTAGTTTACTCATTAGTTTACATTATGTGAAAATAAAAAATTGGTCAAGTGCAAGTCGGACTCGCGCACGAAGAGTTCCGTACCATTATCTATGCAACATAAGGCAACGTTATTAGTATCGAGCAAGAAACGGTAAAAAAATCATGTTTGTTGTATGGGAGCCCCCCTTAAATATTTATTTTATTTTATTTTTAGTATTTGTTGTTATAGCGGCAATAGAAATACATCATCTGTAAAAATTTCAACTGTCTAGCTATCACTGTTCTTGAGATACAGCCTGGTGACAGACGGACGGACGGACGGACGGACAGCGAAGTCTCAGTAATAGGGTCCCGTTTTTACACTTTGGGTACGGAACCCTAAAAAGAAAATGGAATATATAATAATATATACCAATTACAGCTACAAGAGACTGCAATTTCACTACACAAATTTCATAACGTTTTAATTTAAATTTCAGTAACATTGAGCAATTCATATCAAACAACTGTCTGTAATGAATTTCACAAAACGTCCGAATATTAAACGTTCTACCTGATATTACAACAATAAAAATACAGCAGCATAAAGAAATAAACAAAACGGGCTACACCGCACGAGCCCGCGCCCGCGTTAAAACTAAAAAAATCTAATTGTTTGAATTTCAATTTACAGCAAAGCACAGCAGTGGTATTCAGTAAGAAAAAGTAAAGGGAGTTTTCGGTGAATCTTGATCACGTGATAGCGCTCCTGTATTTTTATTGGACGTTTTGACGGGCTTCGTGGTGTAGTGGTTTATATTGCGGACTGCCGATCACGAGGTCGCGGGTTCGATTCCCGCCTCGGACAATCATTTGTGTGATGTTTATAAATGTCATACAAATGTTTGTACTACGTCTGGGTGTTTCTATGTATTATAAGTATGTATTTACAAAAGAAAAGTAGTTTATGTATTCTATCTGTATTCTGGTACCCATAACACAAGCATAATAAGCTTAGCTTGGAACCAGAGGACGTTGTGTTAAATGTCTGTGAATATTTATTTATATTTATTTATTATTAGAGCGCTCTCTACTGCACTTATCCTATTTTATATGACGATATTTACTTAATTACTGTTACAATTAAAGATTCAATGGAAGTACATCACAGATCGACTAGATACCGCCTGTGGTTCCGCATAAGATTCCTATTGTACTAGATATAATTAATTTTGTTTTGTTATTGACTTTCTGTGTATGACAGATTTATTTTCTTGTACTATGAACGTCGCAAGTGTCGACTGTTATTGAGAGGTATCATTTTTATTTTGAATACTATAATATATTTTATAGATATCAATTAAAAATATTTAATAAAGATATCTTTTGACAGGTTACCCTTGTCGTTATAAATTATACTGAATCAGATTAGAAACGATTTATTATGAGTAAATGACGCCCTTATGACCTTAAAAGGTTCAGGTTATCGATAGCATCTATTGATTTAATGGAATTTTACAAGAAATTCATACAACTCTTTTTGTCGCACTCTCTATTGATAAATATTTGCATGGAAATTTATTTAGTAAATTATTAGTTTATTGTATGTGGATGAGGACTTCTGTACTAACTGATATAACTATTATAAAGAGAATATGTATTATAAATGAATGAATAATTGATGAATGAGAATGAATGATTTGATTGTTTGTCAGTTCAAAACGAATGGGTTCCAAAAGTACTGGACTGACTTTCATAATTCTTTTAGGCTTTTTTTATTCGTCACTAAAATAACTCGTGCAAAGCCGGAGCGTTTTACCGGCTGTTTTATCAATCACTAAGTATGTATTATTTCATAGATATTTATTAAGTAAACATTATCTTAGGCAGTTGACAGTAATTTAATCACTGGAATGCTCTCCCCTCTCTATATTTCATTAACAATAATTTGAGTTATATCCTGTTCCAACTATTATCTAGTCGTTAATCTCACCGCTCGTAGTTTGTGAAACTATTCATTACCCCTGACTCCAACTGTAATTAGCTTTTCGCGCCATTTGTTGCGGTCATTAACAATTATCTAACGGTACCCTAATGGTCACGGTTTATTGCATTACACCCTTATATACTACGTTATGTACTTATTTAAATTATAATTCCAAAGTTTAATAAAACATCAAAGTTCCTTTATTGCTTCACAGCACGCTTAAAGCTTAATTCGCTCGTGAAAATTAACGCAAAGCAATTTGCAAAGCAATAAAAAACGTTTTCGGAGATAAACAATAAAAATATTGTTTTAACTTCATGTAGTATTTATTCTGTATAGGGCGTTATAATTGACAAAACGTACGTACAACACTGTACATCAAAGATTATTATAGCTTGTCCCAGAATTACAAATGTTATTTGACATTTACTGTTGCTAGGTAATTGCACTTTTAAAATGGTCATGTCCTACAACCGTAATTAAACGAAAAATTATACGTAAATCTTTAGGAGATTTATATAATTTTGTAAATTAACTAAAACCAACCAGTTCTTACGGATTCAGAAGATAGGATTAGCCCCACACGCGTCCATAGTGACTGAAAAGTCTCCGAAACGTCGGGCTAGAACCCAAAGAAAATGTAGGTGTCTAAATCTACAAAACGTGGTTTTATTAGAATAATTGTGTCGCGCAAGTGTAAATGAGAAAATGTTATAGAATTCAACCACATAAAATAATTTTAAGTACCTATTATGCATGTCGGTATATGTTTTGATCCACGCGTACGATTTCGCAGGCAATAGCTAGTACGACATATTTCCGGTTGGTTCGAATAATCGGTATTATTCGGTATAAAAAAATACGGTTGGCCAACACTGTTGTCAAAAATGTGGCATGTATTTTCAAGTTTGACATTAGCAATTGTCAAATCACATTTGCAATTCTGGGACGGATTATACAGTAATAAAAACCACCCTAAGAATTTTTTTCTTAGAATTCCTAATTCAAACATCCATGACTAAGTAGTCCTTATTTAAGCTCATATTAAATTAGTATTTATATGAATAGAACATTATGAACAACATTGTACAAGACATGGTAGTCGCCACGCGTCGCCACGCTCTGTCATTCAGATATAACCTCACAGCGGAAGAGCTGACGGTGACAATTTACTGCTAGCTTTAACACAACTACGGTACAAGTTGTTAACTTATTACGACAATATGAAATACGAATTTTATTACTTTTAATACCACAGTGTAGTCCGTTTGGTAACGCATTAGGAATAAAAGTAGACCATAATCTCTCCCAAATTGGTGGAGGTCCGTACCCAACAGTGGGATGCTTATGGGCTGGAGATAATGCAACCACAAAATTAAGATCGTCATATACTTTTAACTTCATATAAATAATTTGCCCCAGAGTTTCTTGCAAGATTTTACAAGATATCTTTCTCTTATTTCAAGCAATATCCATCTAACAACCTTTATCATCCATCTCTGGAAATATCTGTCCCCATAAAACGTCATACAGCAACTACGTCAAGGAAGTTTTCTAAAAAACATATGTAAATTGGCGGAGGCCTTACTATGTGTTTTTTTTAGAGATCGAAATTGTATGGAGTTTCATAAGTAACTTGCCAGTACATCTCCGAATGTACATATTATACATAAAAATATATAACAATCGCTACCATTTAACACTTACACCAACAATACCTGTGAAATTGCAGCAAAACTATCTTTTTAAACGTGTCTGTAGTAAATCTAACCTTCGTTCTATAACCATACGGTTGTTTTTATGTAAACCAATATAATGTAACATTGCTCGGGTATATTTAGCTATGATTTTTGTCAAATATTCCTTAGACTAGGTGTCGTGCACACACACACACACACACGCACACTGAAGTTAACAGTTCGCCTACCTAACGTGTAACATGCATGAAAGAAACTAGCATTACACAATGTTAAGCATTAGTTCAACTACAATTATGCTCAGTTTGGGACCAGACAATGTATAAAAATAAATATTGGTGTATGTATGCATGGAGTCACACGAATGGATAAAATAAGAAATTAATATATAGAAGGACATGTGAAAGTTATGGCAGAGACTTAAAACGGCTGTTCACGTAATGAGACAAACGTATTGTTAGAAGTGTTCTGAGAATGAACGTAGAGTAAAATGTCTAATGAAAAATCAAAGATGGATTGATCTAAAGCCTTGTATATCCACAAAAAACAACTTAACAACTAAGCCATCCGATCACAGAGCTTTAAAAACCAAAATAATGGGATGAAGTCAGGTAAATGATGATATACATCATCACACAACCAAACTAGTCAAGTTTTATTGAATAAGAATAATCTGAGAAGCAAAAGCTTATTAATAAAACCAATAAGTGTTCCCACAGAGAGACGGCGAGAGTTTCACTCGACCTATAAGTCTCACAAGTAAACTCCTCACAAAGTCATACAGAGACCATCACGAATAATAACTTCTTACTCTATGTTTAGTTTCATATCATTATGTTTGTGTTATTTCAGATCCTCTGATATCTGATTTTTGGGTCAAAGTTTACTTTAGAAAGAGAGAAAGAAAATAAATTTATCAAATATAATTTTTTAAATATAATTTAGTAAACGTCTATTGAAGAGCTTTATTATATATTCATCAGTAGTATTTACAATAATATTTACAATAATATTTACAATAATATTTACAATAATATTTACAAAACATAAAATAGGGTTACAAAAAATTTGAAATTATAAAAAAAAAATATTTTACTTACTACTTAGTATTTTAATTAGTAAACAATTTCAAAAGGCTAAATTTTGTGAATATCTAGATAATTCTCACATCTTTGATCTATTAATGTATTAGTAACATAAATCTATGCTAATACTAGCTGATCCGGCAAACGTTGCTTTGCCACATAAATATTAAGGGTGGATCAGACTTACTGGATGTGAATATAAAATTTCATAAGAATCGGTCAAGCCGTTTCGGAGGACGTTGGTGACGAACATTGTGACACGAGAATTTTATATATAAGATTATACAGCTGAAGAGCTTTTGAACACTCTACTCTCAGAAATAATTAGTTCGAATTTAATTTTTTTTTTGTGTTGGATAATCCATTTATATAACATTACGCTTCGACCAAAAGGAGCGAAACGTAACTGAAAAGTGTTGGAAGAACTTGACAAATTTTCTAAACTCCACGTGTCTAAAGTCGCGGGCAACAGCTAGTACAGTTATACAAGTTAAGCTTAAACGAGTTCTAAATATGTTTCCTATTCTATTTAACTTTAGGGATTTTTTTATTGAAATTTCCTTATGTCAAATAATATTAAGACGGAGTAGGTCTGTACAATGTTACTCCGCGGCACTAAACTAATTGCTTTTGTTTGTGACAAAATTCACATAAATTGCTTTGAACTTTGACGTCGCTTCGCGGATACTATCATTATTGTAATGTTATCCGCATCTCTTTGTACTGAACAGTACATTTACATAATATTATCATTACAATACAATGTTGTTTTTTATTCTGTGGATATTTTGTGTTTGTTATTGTAAATGTTTTAAGTAATAATATTATAAAACGTTTTCTGTCGCTAATCAGAAAGTATTCGTTAGAGAGAAATGCAAGTAATCAATACTCCTAGATATTTCTTAAAAAAATATTCAACATCCCTAACCAGCGTTTTATAGTAGACTAAATACATTTTTTTGGAATTGTCAAAGACGTGTGATGAGTGACATGTGACGAGTGTCCAACAATAGACTGGAAAGAAAACGAGGATAACATGAAGAGACACGGAACATTTGATTGTTATTAGTTAAGTGAATATCCTCTATTAACTTTGAATGAGGGTTATCGCTTAATGCTATTAGAGGGCTGACCTCTCACAACAAGTTTATTGAGTTGTCTCTGTACAATATTTTGTTCACAATCAAATGACATAATATTCTTACAGTTATTTTCATTTTGTATTTTATTATTTTAGTGGAACCGTATTTAGTAAATAATTCATCAGCTTTTGAAAAAGAGGAAAGTTGAAGTTACTAGTCTCCAGAACTTGAAAGCATGAATTAAAAGTATGTTGCAAAAGCGATAGATGTATGCTTTTATGTAGGCCTTCTGACACTGTGAACTTTCTGCCTACCTAGTGAGAAATCATGTCAATCATCAATATTGTCAGCTATTGTATATAATATTGTATATAATAAGTAAGTGGAGATATTCTAAGCGGCCTTCTATCCTGTTTATACATTCATACATATTGCCTCACACATAACCCATGGTGATAAGCAGGTATTATAGATGCTGCTATGATTCAAACATTATGTCATACTTGCATGTCGAATATTAGTAAATTCTACGTGCCAGTTCTAAGGAAACCATTGATGAGATTAGCTGTTAAAGAGCAGACCTGTGTCAGAGGTACTATGTTTTGGAACACGAAAGTTTTTTTTACTGATTTACTTAAATGTACCAAACATTAAGCATTTAGAGTTCAGCTTTACGGACATCGTACTGTCATAGAGTGCTCTACTGTTGCACAATGAACTTAAAAGAAGGTACAGCACGAAACAAAAAGCGTTTAGTAAGCATGTCATTGTGATGTGTATAGGAGTTATAACATCGGTGGACGAGACGGGGGTTTGAAACATTTGAGCGCATCAAACACTCGTCTACTAACTTGAAACTGCAATCATTTTAATTGGCGGCACTCGGCGCTACATTTTCATCATTATCTCACAGATTGCTCTCCGCTGTTCGCTGAATATTTGCCGAGGAGGGTAGTTAGTGGAGCAACAGGACGGTACCGGCTATCTGTCTCACTTAATGCATTTCTCGAGTACTGTTATAATTACTTCAAACTTGATCTCTCTTTAACTTCATTTAAAGAATTAAATTTAAGATTGCCTGACATATAAAATTTATAATGCAACTTTAGAGATTTATTTGAATAATTCTTTTTTTGTTTGAAAGCTGGTGGTTCCCGTGTGGTCCCATTGGCGTTAGGTCAGGATCTGATGGTTATCTTCGTCTTTTGGTTATATGCGCAAGCCTAAAGAATCATTCATCGGTCAAATCATTTCGGAGATAAGTGGTGCCTAACACTCTATGACATAAGAATTTTTGTCTAACAGTAAAGAAAGTTTTTTAAATAAACATAAACAAAACACGAAGAGTCTGACACAATTATCGATGTATATCATTAATCAGTACACAGTGAACAGGTGCGTACAACGACTCTCTACAATTTAATAAAGACGCCTATCAAATGAGAACCCCTTTGTTATTTATTAAAGTATATTTGTTTCACCCTAAAGTGTATGCATCTTCTGCAGTATTACTTTATGTATTACTGTTTAATGAATCAAACAGAGACACGAAGAAGAAGAATAAACAGTTGATTTATAGAAAATAAGTAAGAGAGAAGAATAACGAACATTTTATTCCTCAAAGACTTTCACAAGGCAATTTCCCTCAGTACGTTTATCTGTTTATCGAAACAACTATTATACGCACATAAAGCACCATTATTACCATTCAGCTAAAAAGATAAGGAAACCAGAATAATAAGGATTCAATAATAATATCATATTTCATCGCAGAATAATACAATGGTTTAGAAAAATATATGTTGGAGAAATATTCGTCAAAACAATACTTACAAAAATTAGTTATTTAAATGTTGAGTAATGTATAGTGGAAAGTCCACGTCGGCGTACACCAGGTGACTAACATTTAAATATTTGATAGTACCCCGAGCTGCGAGCTCCGAGCCGTGAGCCGTGAGCCCTTCACGACCACTAAATGCTTGGGAGTCTAATTGAGAAAACGTGTCGGGAATTGTAAATGATTGGTGATAGCGGTACGTAATGGGCGCCACGGAAATCTCTACCACTCTCATTATACACGATTTAAAATTTAGATTAGCAAAAATATTACAAGATATTAATATTATTAATATACCTTCGTAAATGTGGTATTGCATATAACTAGTGAATAATACGTAAGCTTAACTGAGTAAGTAACGTAAGAGGAAACGTAAAATGATATTTGCTATCACTATGAAAATAATATGGAAAAGACGTTGTGGCACTTGTATTACTGATCTGTTACCGCATGGGTTATGAAAAACATGCAAATTAAAATATTTTGATAATTATTTTTTATGTATGTTATAAGAATATTGTTAATAAAACGTGTGCCGTTTTTAAATTCCAAAAATCGATTTCCAGCCGGTATTTTGACTGAATACTTACAGAAAAGTGACTTGGAGAAAATTAACGAATACAAATAATTGCTTTCCTTAATATTCGAAAATCATTACATTCATGCTCTCATTCAACTTCTTATAAAATATGTTCTACCTGGCTACAGTGTGTATGATCAGAGTAAAGTAAAGACGCCGCGAGCACTCACTTATTTGACATCGATGTTGTTCCAACATGAAGTGAAGGTGGAACATTTGACAAATATATCGATCATGTTTACTTACTCGTGTTTACACATATTTATATAACAATCGTTGATTAAATATTGAACGATGTTAAAGACCTTCGACCGGTTTTTGAAAGATTGGAAAAAAGTATGTCCACAGAAAGAAGTTAATTTCTACTATAGAGTAGAAATTAACTTCTTTCTGTGGACATACTTTTTTAGTTTTGTCATAAATTAGTATTTTAAACTCATAACACTCATTTTTAAGCCCTGTAGCACTTTTTAATTTCTACTAAAACCATGGACACATTGGGAAAATGTGTTAAGATAAATAAAAAATTTACAGAAGTATGTACATCTATATTATACAACATAGCGTCAGTTACGTCTCACGCGACAAATGATTGCGCTACGTTCTGTGAATACAAGACACAGGAAATGTATTCACTTTTATATGAAGATGTAAACATGCGACATAATACACCGGAAGTGACGACCATTTGTATATGACTACTGCTTTGTGTGTGTTCATTATGACTACAAATATTGTTTCACACACAAATATCATGCGTTTTTACATAGTACCTATTATTTTTATGATAATATTTTATTGTAATGACTAAGGAGCTTAATAAAAATTACAAATATTTTTATTGCATCTTAAAACATAATATAAAGTGAACTATTTGCAATATTTTTTCTATATCAGAGCATTATCCCTTGACACAGATGTGATTTTTTGTTTCTTTACGATATTGTAGTTAATACTGACACTGAGACCCGTCATTACAAGGACATTATTGGGCTTTGAATAATAATAACTTATTTGTAGAGTAGTTTGTTTTATTTGATTTATAACCGAGTATGTTCTATTTATATTTCATTACGTCAATCACAAAATTGTTAGATAAATCGTCGTCACGTACTCTGTGAGAGTGTAGCCTGACTCGCGCCACGTCTTAACGTTGTCATATTGGATAACCGAAACTAACAGACAAAGTGACTGTTACGAGATACAAGTGATATCAGTATAAGAGATTATTGTATATGATTGAATGTCACTATAAATAATAAACTATGTTGTTAGTTTACTTAAAGAAACAACTAATCAACTAGGTACGCTTATAAGAAGTCTTAAAATATATTCGTCAGTATAGACTGTATTTTAACTATGTGTCGATTTATATATTTAGTTTTAGCAGCCGCATTTGTTTATCATATAAAATAGTGATTTTAATATATTTCGAACGCAATTGCAGTCCCGATTCATAAATATATTCATAGCACTGACATATCAACTAACAGCCGACATCTAAATTAAGGCACATATTTTTATTATCTGTATTGTAGATACTTTCAGTTTAGCCTATATAGTCTATCTACTTGTGTGTTGTGTATGTTCTAAGTTGTTATGAAGCGGAAATTACCAATTCAGTACATGACAGATGTTAATTATAGTGTTAGTAATACGCCCAGATGGTAGCGCAACACTATTATTATAAATATATGACTTAATGCGTGTCTAATGTGATCGTTTATTGTAGACTTATTTAACGGATTGATGTTTAACTAGGAATTATTTTAAAATTTTCTCTCGCCGATATCCCTGTGTGAGAAAAAGGTAGACAAATATAATTTATACATATATTTTTCTTACAGTATTTATTGTACTGAAGTCACTACTTGACTTCTAATTTACGTGTAAATGACACAATATTCAGAGTCAGGCTCGCAGTATCATCTTCAGAAGGCAGATCCATCATCGCATACATTTACATAACATTCACATTTATATGTTAACTGAACATTCAATCATAGAATTTTAGATGTTTTGTGGATTATAAGTGTAGGTAAATTACTGTGAATATATAAAAATTTGTAATTAGCAGCACATATTAAAGTTGAAAAATAAACGTGTACAAAAATTTTTTTCTCAAAATGCCTTATAGAGGGTTTGAAAATGAATAAAATATTGTCATATTTGAACCACAGATTTGAACGTAGATATATGCATGTAGGGACATTGGTCGGACGAAGTTTCTCACAAAAGGTAAGTATTAATATATTTATCGCTTGCGTAAACTAATTTTCCTTTAGAATATTCAAAACTATGAAAACAAAGAGACCACTCCAGCAGCTCCACCAACAAGCGCAACAAACAACTAACAAAGTAATGTGCTTAAGTGTTCGTGTGTTGTTATTAGATAAGTTATTGTATGTGTTATGAGTTTATGACGAGACATTATGACTGATCTACAACAACTCACGTGAAGCACATTGTTTTTTTAAAACTAAGACATAATGAGAAACCTTTAAATATTATGAAGCTTAAGTCACTTGTACGTTTTTTATTATCTTACTACTTGGGAAGACTAGACGATTATCGAGTGATAATGAGGAGATTAGACGATTATCGAGTGCGAATATCTGAGTAGTTATTCGCATGGTGTTAGATTATACTGGTGGCGACACATTAATATAAGTATCACTACCCTGTGACCTCCCAGAGAGCTGTACGCGTCAGCTAAGGGACAATGTACGCAGATAAACATTTTCTGTGAGAGACGGTAAGTTTGAAACTAAAGTATATATGCCAACAGGTTCGGTCAGCACGGCATAAGTAGACAAGATACCCTCTCGAAGTGGCAGCATAAAAAGTTACAAAATTTTGACAGGCATCATGGTGCAGTAGTGTAATAACTGCGGCAACTGCCGAACACGAGATCATTGGATATTTTAAACAGTATAAAATTCTTGCTTTGCCGTGTTTATACATATTTGAAATTGTTTTATTTGTTAGAAATAACTTGACATTATTTCCGCGTCTCGAAGATGTAGCTTTTAGAAACAGACGTTATGTAAAGCGGCTCTGTACCTATGCATAGCGCCAAAACTACACTCATGCGTCGAAGTCCTTTTTGTATGGCGCCAATTATTTACAACAAAATTCCCCAACAATGGAAAAATCTAGATACAAAAGCATTCAAAACGAAATTGAGAGATTTCTTGACTCGGAAAGCGTACTGTAATATCTCTGAATTCTTAGACGCAAGTGACGCAAGTCACTCAAAGATCCTTATCTTTGAGTGACTCGCACTTACTCACTTATATTTTTAAATTTGTGTTGCATCTTCTTAACCTCATTATGTTTGTAATTATGTACCATCAATATCTTATTGACATTGTATAGTTTATTATTTGTATCTTGCACATTTTGTATTAAAATAGTTTGACTTATTGCCTGTCGCAAAAGACATTAATATTTGTACGCCGTTTCACGGTAAGACATGTTATATATTTATATATTTACATTAAAGATAATATTATTGTAACTTGCATGCTTCTGTATGTATACACATGTTTAACAAATAAATATTACTTCCTTACTTGGTTCGATTTCGTGATTAAAACAGATAATTGTACAGATTCCATATACTTTTAATTGTCTCTAGAGAACATGCGTAACAATATTCGTGAAATTAAGCTTAAATTGCTTAATGATTGTGTTGCATTTAAAGAAGATCTCATTTAATGGCTGTTGAATAAACTAGTTGGTAGATTAAAACTAATCTCAGTATTATAACAAGTTAACGAGTGGAGATGAAAGTGAGCTCCCTGCAGGAGGAGAGAGCTGCGTCATCAAAGTTATATTCATTAAGTAGCGAGGCTGATTGTGCGGCGCCACGGGCAGAGCACTGCGCTATAACTAGTTTAATGATATTAGAGCGAGGCCGGAATGAACTGGATGCAACTGAGATGTAATTGTTTTACAGAATATAGAAGAGGGGCCTCTTCTATATTCTGTAAATAGTATGGTATGTGCCCAACAGTGGGACGTTAATGGGCCGGAGAACGAGAGAGAGAGAGAGTTTATAATAGAATACGAATATCTAGTTTTTTACGAGCTTTAAAAAAAGCTGCTTCAAAACTACCTACACAAAACACCATGTATTTTATCTTCAAACACATCTATAAAAATAACCAAAATGTCCACTCTTATATCTGTTAACAACATTCAAGTCAACACACAATCATAATATTAATAGCAAGTATATACACATTGTTAATAACTATGAACAAACAACCAATCATAAAGTAAGTTCATACCAATATGACTCTCATTACGTTACACTTACGTTCTGTTTAACTTGTTACACAAATAATGTTACACCTCGTTATATTACTATCATAGATCAACCTAAATAGATACAGAAGGCGATCCGCACACAGCGAACGTTCACGCTATTGTCGCAAATGTAATGTATGACAGCTCGACGTGTGATTTTGTTTCCATTTGGTTCGTTTAGAAGTTAAGAAAAATCTCGTAATGCGGTTATCTATTTTAGGTGATCTGTGATTAGTATAGAGTTTCACAAATATTTAGAGAATTTAGTTGTGTGACGTCACCACACACGGCTGCGGCTCATAGCGATAATTGAATACAACATTGTGAATGTATTTGCGGTGAGACGATTTAACTTTTATAGAGATACTTTGCTCTAGATTTAAGGGTTCAGGTCACTTACATGCTAAAATTAGTATAACTTAATTGATATAATACATAAAATGTTACAATATATTAACAATAATACAAAATATATTATTTTATTGAAACTTACAACCCTTCAAATATGAAACTGAAGCTAAAAAGTGACTGTTACAATACACTACTCCAGCTATTCTAAACCAGAGACAACAGATGCTGCACTACTATTGTATACGTATATTATTCAGAAAACCAACGTGAATCCATCGTCAGCTATTTGTTTTTATTTCGTACAGTCGGTCGGTAGGCGCATGTTGTGGAGCTGGCCTGCATCAGATTCGTTTATTTTTGTTGTTTTCAGACAGTATTTGTGTTCTATTGTGAAATATTGTCACAATAATTACATCGTGAAATAAATGAAATAGAAAAGCGACGTCATTTTGTTCAAATAACAAAATGAGAACCAACAAGTTAGGTTTAGAACTTGCCAAGGCTAGAGTAAAATTAGAATTCCTCCTCGACTTGGATGTCACACTACAACATTTTATATATAAAGATTTTATATACAAGATTTTATATCTAAAGTATTAATATCTCATGGTGCATATTATTAAATCCTCAAATGTAAATTAGTGTAAATGTTCATACATGAAGCTTGCACAAGTTTTTAAACATTGCGATCACGCCTCACTCTACAAATTAAAACATGACACGCAAATACGTCGTCATTTCGCAGCGTGTTGATTGTTCATCGCTCTGTGTCGCTGTACCTCCGCACCGCAGCACACAGTTATTCCTATACACGAACACAGATGTATTTCCTCTGTTTATTAAAGTTACAATAGTATTATGAAATATCATTTTAAAATGAAGTAGCTCAAAATATTAAAATAAGGGTTAATATTAGGTTTTATATTTTTACAGTACAGATTAGAGCCACAACATTCTTAATTAAATTTATTTAAACTATTTTTATAGTCTTTTTTTTGCCTAACCTACCATTATTACGAAGGGTCTAATCTCATAATTATGCCACTACAAAACGTACTTTTTGCTGGCGGTGGTACAAATTCGGTAATACGAATACCGCTGGTAAAAAATAAACCACAGCCTTATTACGTCCATTAAAACTATTCCAATTAGGAAAGATGGTTTTCGGAAAAAGGTTTAGCATGAATTTCCAAATTAATCCGCCACAGATTTTGTGTTGAGATCAACAAAAGTTAATTAGTATATCGAACATCAAAAGACGACCCCTCCACGAGCATCGCATCTAAACTTAATTAAACCACAAAATTCTTCCACAAGGCTACGCTACTAAAACAAATATATCGGATTTTATGTGAAGAGCTGTGAGAATAAATGGTAAAATACTACATAGTTATAAATATATATTATTTATTCAGTCATTTAGACATTTATTCAGTCTTTATAACTATTTTAAAAGTATTAAGAAATATTTAAGAAATATTGATATAATGTTTATCGATAAAATATTTATTATCACAGCACACTTTTATTATGTTCAATATTGCACCATGTTGCCAATAATAATTTTACCCCGGGGTGCTTCATGTAAGAGTCAGTTATGTGAAAATTATAAAGAATTAACAAGAAGACCAGATCAATTCAAATAGCTTAATGCAACATTATGTTAATTTCATTGCAAATTGTAGGTGATAAATGTACTGTTTATGTTAGATCTACTGTAGCAGAATTATCAGTGGCTTCCATCTTTTCATTAGATAATACTACAGTCTTAGAAGTCTTTGTTCAATTATATTATCCCACTATCACATTTAAGGAAATTATCATAATATATAGCAAATGATTTACTGTTTTTCGTTAGAATCAGTGTCAAAAATCTCTGCAACAGAATTGTATTTTTAAAACAGTGTTGATTGTAGTGCAAGTGATAAATATGTATGTCGGTGTCTCACTGGCGAGAGCCAGGCTTCACTTGTGTTTGTTTTGTTTTAACATTTTTACCGTACTGTGTATTTACATATAGTTAACTTTACTCGTATTTATTTAGGCGTATTGTAAATTTCATTACACTGTAAAGAAACATTAATTTTTATTGAATGTAACGACCAGACACACTGTCTCTGAATTTTAAAAGTTTATTCTTTATCTCTAAATTAAACATTAATTCTTTTAGAGCAGTTTTAATAAGTATTACTGTAGCTAAACCAGTACAACATATTTGATTACATCACGAGGCAGGATAAAGATTTAAATGTAAAGAGTATTACTTATTTTTGGGAATCTGTTTTTATAATGTTGCAACTCCCAAGATCCCTGAAGGTCGGAGTCGTACAACGCTGATCCATATAATTTACATAATCTTCTTTCAGTCAGTGACCGGGCACGATGTTGGTTACGATTGCGATGCCAATGTTTGTGGTAATCTGCTCGGAATTACATTGCTTGTTATCTAGAGTATATTTTTCTACAATTTAACGTACTTATGTACGTAATGGAATCATAAATGAGTGTTTTCACTCCCAATAATCTTTTATATAAATATGCAAATGAAAGAAATATTCAATTTCATATATATCAATAAACAACTAATGGTCTTATTCATAATGACTTATCGAAGGTTTAAAAGTTCGCTAAAATGGGTTTGCGAAAATTGTCAAAACTTGTTATTGTTTAGTCTTTTTACGATAAAACGTTTATTATCTCTCCGATGAAATCTCCGTTTAAACCTCCGATAAGTCATTATGAATAAGACCATTAGTGTATACGTGGTATGTTTTACCATTAGTTGTATCTTTAATGAGTCGCGCGACTGTTAGAGAATATTAAGTTAAAACTTGTTTACATTATCTATACAGTACAATGCAATAGATATATATTATTTTTAATGCTATCATTGAAACATCATCTACTCTATGTAACACTGGTTCACGGTACAATACATTTCCATTCAACTCATGTGCGGGTTCATTATGTTGTTGCAACCTGGGACCTTTCATAAAGCATTTATTGCTTTATATATTTCATTTGTTGTTATTACTGTAAGTCTTTTTACTTTTCCGTATACTTTTAACATACTTTTATTAGCTTTGTTCGTATCTATCTATAAATAAAATTAATGTAAGGATCCATGTAACGGAATCTTTGAAAGTGATTTTGATCCATTTGCAATAGTTAAATTAACTATTGACCTATGAAAATGAAATTTTTTAAATGCTTTTGTAGCGAATGAGATTCTGAATGTTATATTCGATTCCTTACCCGACGTTTCGAAACGATTTTATTGACAGTACCTATTAATTTTTTCTCATAAGAAGGATACAACATCGCATGAAAAATAAATTAAAAAGTTATTCCCACATTGATGACGACATGCGGTGAGTGTGTTGTGGTTACAGTGCGCTTTTGTTAACTCATGTGTTTTCAGTTTGTTTTATATATTCAAGTTGTGCGGGTGTTTTAATTAAGATACCCAATGTAAAGAGTTCATTTTTACAGCTTCAATGCTGAAATAATGTATATAGAACATTTTAGACAGCTTTAGATAAGGTGGGAGGAAGTAGTACCTTTTTAGAATCTTATATTTACGGCTTCAATAGTTCTTCTTAGTAGCTTTCATCTAATGCTTGAGCGTATACAATAGAAATTTGTAATTGAGGTTAATCTCAGGCTTCTAAGTCCGGTCTAAATGATTTTGTACAAAGGATTTTACTTACAAATTGCATAACTAAGTGTAATCAGTTACACTTAGTTATACAGTTGGTAAGTAAGGAGAAGAAGCATATTATAATATTATATAACACTTTTTTTTCATTTATTTATTTATTTTGACGGGCTTCGTGGTGGAGTGGTTTATGTAATGGACTGCCGATCACGAGGTGGCGGGTTCGATTCCCGCTTGGGGCAATCATTTGTGTGATATCTATAAATGTCATACAAATGTTTGTACTGCGTTTTCTATGTATTATAAGTATGTATTTACAAAAGAAAAGTAGTTTATGTAGTATATCCGAATTCTGGTACCCATAACACAAGCATATAAAGCTTAGCTTGGGACTAGAGGACGTTGTGTGAAATGTCCATGAATATTTATTTATTTATGGTAAAATATACAATACATTACAGCAACAGAAACTATAAATGTTTGTGTGTCGCTGTCTTCACTCACAAAAATTTTTTTTTTTCTTGGCCGGTACCTGAACATCTAAGAATTGATTTACATTTATTAATTTTTTATTTGCGCGACTCATTTGTTTCTTTTAAATTTTGGCCCGACGTTTTGGAGATTTTGCAGTCACCGTGGTCACGGGTGAGACTTTAAAACAAATATACGCGTCTAAATTCATAAAAAGTAGAAGCACATAACTTTATATTTTACCTATTACATGTACTGTACATGATATCAGTGCACAATATTCACATCATTATATGCTGATAATGAGATCGATCACAACTGTGAATCCCTCATCCAAGCACATTTCCATAACATGTACGTCACCACTCATACAATATTATATTACAGTCTGCGGTTACCAACATACATAATGTGACTTGGTATGTTATTTTTGTATATTTTAAATGGGTTATATTTTAATGCGTATCTTATCCCAGCACAATTTCGAGTACTATCGATCCCTGTACACATATAAAGCGTGATGTTGTTCCACTAATATTGTCTGTAGGTGAGCTCATTACAAGCACACTCAAGTGATACACAAACATAGTACAGTAGTGACCGTCTAGTAGACTATACTGTGTAAGCAATAACACATCTAATTATTATGAGATGTTGATGCTCCGTGTGGTGACGGATTAAGAATACAAGTGTCACCACCCCATCTCCTCCCGAGGGTGCTGTACAAGTCAGCTAAGGGATAATTGCACACAGATAACATCCTCTGTGAGAGACGGAAAACTCGTAAACAAACCCTGTACCAACACGCGTAGTCAGCGCGGCACATTAGACCATAATCCCTCCCAAAGTGGAGGAGGCCCGTGCCCAACAGTGGGACGTAAATGGGTAAAATTTACTGAGATCAAGGTACATTTTAAAAATAAATGAAGTTTTGTAACTTACGTAGTAATTATTAGTCTCCTGCCCTTGTCCCATTATTTGGTGTCGGCGAAATCTTTGTCTTCCATACTCTTCTGTCAGACGTCATTTCTTTGTTAATGTCTCTTTCTTTCTTAACCTCGTTCACACAGTCCACATCAATTGTCTTTGGATTCCCTCTAGACGTTATTACTGTCATATTCATTCGCAGGACATTCGTATAATATATACTTTTACTCCATTACAGGGTCTTTTAATTCTTATGGAGTCACGTAAATTGTTTTATATACTTAATACTGATAAGATGTGAAAGGGGACCAATTGCATGGTACCTGGATGTACTCGTGTTTTGTATTAAATAAACCATTCAATAATACGAAATGTCTACAAAGAAAGCTAGTAATATCCGTGTATTTTATCATTATTATAAGATTGAGTGTCAATCGTATCTGTTCACCCCTTAGTACTGTGAGGGTTGACGCTGATAAATTCGTTTCCCAAAGACTGAAGGTAATACAAAGGTTTATTGATCCGCCATCTTGTGAATATTTAGTTAGAGAATTACTACTATGGTTTATTTATTATCGATATCTACCTTTGTGTTATTTAACATCAATAAAATACGAATATTTTTGCCATTTCTAGTAAAAGTTAAATATTAATGTAACCGACAAAGACTATATTATATATTACCGTAAGCTTAGAGTGTATAAATCGATATTCAATATTTATAACTCAATTAGTTCCTCCCAAAACACAGGCTTATCTTTGTAAATCTGGGAACTTTTTAGAATGTTTTCCCCCTCTTTTACTTAGCATAGGTTTCCAAAGCTTCAATCGTTTTCCATTATTGAATAACTGTCTTATGATTTTATTGTAATTAATGTCTTTCAAAATATAATCAACTTATTTTCTAAGTAACGACTTTGGATAAAAACTGCTTTGCAAAAAGAAATAATAAATCGTGAACCTTTTGATAATCAAATTACAACTAATCAGTTGCAAAGAGGGTTGCCTCCCTCGTGCACCCTATAGGACATTATTAGGGATCTGTAACAGAATGACAACAAAATATTCAAAATAAGTTTAGCAGATAGATATTACTAATTTGAAAAAACTTAGTGATATTAACATAATTTGTAGGGTTACGGAACAAAATGCAAAACAGGACCTATTACTGAGATTTCGTAGTCCGTGCGTCCGCCTGTCACCAGGCTGTATCTCTAAGCGGTGAGAGCTAAATGTTTCACGGTTTATGTATGTTAGTTGTATAATTATAATACCTTTGTATGTTAAGTATATATTTACAAAACTGTAACACACGTATAAGTACAAATGTAGCCCAAGAATTATGTTAAGACGTAAACTTTCACAAAACAAAAAACAACCATTGAAACTTCTATATATATAGATACAATAAGTATATCTGTACGTTGTTTAGTTATCTAACGACGTCTATATATTTGTATGTTCGCGTGTATCTACTGCTCAAGGCGAGCACTTAACTTTTGTAACAATAAATTTAGCTGTAAGTGTGTCGTGACACTAACTGTTCAAAGATTTGTGAGAGAGACGAGAATAGCAATAAAAGGGACATCTCCACATCATTATCGTAAGGGCAGCACTGTGAGGTATCAGTGGATTTTATTAGAGGGGTCTGTGAGTAGAATCTGATAAAACTATTGACAAATGGAAATAAGACAATGTGCTTAGAATTATAAATAAAAATATGCAGGTGTTTTTAGAACAACACGTCGTCTCCATCTGTGTTGGTGTGTCATATTGGGAAACAAGAAATAAAGAGATTTTTTTCTAGAAAGTTTTATCCATGTCTTTGTTTAGCATCTACACGACCGTTAAGCCGCAAATTAATCCTAAAAATAAAAATTTTTGGTCAAGTGCGAGTCGGACTCGCGCACGAAGGGTTCCGTACCATTATCTATGCAACATAAGGCAACGTTATTAGTATCGAGCAAGAAACGGTAAAAAAATCATGTTTGTTGTATGGGAGCCCCCCTTAAATATTTATTTTATTTTATTTTTAGTATTTGTTGTTATAGCGGCAATAGAAATACATCATCTGTGAAAATCTCAACTGTCTAGCTATCACCGTTCTTGAGATACAGCCTGGTGACAGACGGACGGATGGACGAACGGACGGACGGACGGACGGACGGACAGCGAAGTCTCAGTAATAGGGTTCCGTTTTTATCCTTTGGGTACGGAACTCTAATTACAAATTTTCATATCTAGATTATTGAACTGATATTTTATAGTAGGTAACTGTTTTTACCTTAGTTACATATTACCCTTATATATTATATATAATAGTAATAAAATGCTATAAAAGTTGTTTAATACAATGTAACAAAGTCAGATAAAGATTGAAGAGTATTCACTTAAAATAATATTTAAATAATAAGTGAGTGTACCGCTACACCACTTGGAACTATACTTATAAAGTAAATGTCGGTGGAACTTCCGGCGTACATTTCACAACCACTATTTTATATTCTCCACTTCCTGTGAAACACTTTTAAAAAGAAAATTATAAAAGTATGAATTTCTGACTAGAACATTGAACGAGCACAGTTTTATTGTATGCATTATTTCACAGAAAGTTTGTTCTTTTGTAAAAGAATACTTAACTAGAACTAAAGCGGTTCATTTTTTTTTCATGATGTATTGTGAAATATCTGAAGATTTCACGAAACACTTTTTGTTACCTAGGTCAAAAATTTCACGTAATTGTTTTAACAATTTTTTTATCACTACAAAATAAAAATAAAGAACTGTTTTAAATATTGAATAGGTTTAGGCAATACTGTATAGTTAGTGTTCATGAAATTAAATAGCTAATTAATTAATTGTTAATTAATTATATTGTTATAGAACTGTTTAAAGTCTAAAATAAAAAATTGGTCAAGTGCGAGTCGGACTCGCGCACGAAGGGTTCCATACCATTATCTATGCAACATAAGGCAACGTTATTAGTATCGAGCAAGAAACGGTAAAAAAATCATGTTTGTTGTATGGGAGCCCCCCTTAAATATTTATTTTATTTTATTTTTAGTATTTGTTGTTATAGCGGCAATAGAAATACATCATCTGTGAAAATTTCAACTGTCTAGCTATCACCGTTCTTGAGATACAGCCTGGTGACAGACGGACGGACGGACGGACGGACGGACAGCGAAGTCTCAGTAATAGGGTCCCGTTTTTACCCTTTGGGTACGGAACCCTAAAAATATATAAATACCACATTATTACATACTATCTGTGCCCTGCGGTCCACGGTAAAAAGGATAAATATCTGTAAGTTTTTTATTATCCTACGGGAACATTGCAGTCTTTCGCAATGAAAAGTAGCCTATATTATTATGTTATTCCGATGTATAAGCTACATTATTGTAATATTTTATTAAAATCCATTCAGTAGTTTTTACTTGAAACAGTAACAAACTTTCAAACATACATACTCACAAACTTTCATATATTTAATATTAGTTGAATTTACGGGGTCTTTTGTTTTTCTATGTAATAACTTTCAAACAACGTTGGAAAATTAACAACACTGACTGCAATCACAATAAAATTTCAAAAATAGAACAAAAATACTCGTAATACGCAGCAAGTTAAATCCAACACGAGTAGGGTGACAACACGCGCCTAACAACGTGGATAATTTTGAAAAAACAAAATTGTTAGCTTCAATTTTCAGGCCGTGAATACAAGTGCTCTGAATAAAATATAGTGATAGTGGACTATGAGTTTTTATGCTACATGTTATTGTTATAGTACAGAGTTTATACTATTTAGTTTATTTCATTTTCACGCACCATATCACAACTTGTAACGTAGTTGTTAATTATCCTGTAGCCATGATATTACTTATTTTATATAAAAATGTTCAATATGTAACCCTTCACTTAAATGTAATCGAAACTTGGTTCTCTGAACTAGAAGATGAATCTAAAAAGACTAACAGAAATCGCTCCATACATCTGTGATAGAAAATACGAGTTAAATAAATTTATAAACTGACATAAATGCATACATACGACTACGTAAAAATATGAAGAAAACATAACTTTTTGACGATCGGACAAAATGTGAATGTTTTTAAATAATAACGTTAATAATCAATCACATAATTATTGATGCAATATGTTGGTCCGCAGATTTGCACACAGTTCTAGAAATGTTAAAAAGACTTTATTCACAGCCTACTGCCAATCTTTATACACTTGCAATCTGTGGATCAGCTACACGCAGAGGGCATACAACGCTCTTCGTGTTCAATATAATAATGCGTTCCGGATGTTGATGGGGCTGCCGCGATACTGCAGCGCGTCCGGTATGTTCGCCGAGGCACGAGTTGATGGCTACAAAGCCATCGTACGTAAACGCTGCGCGTCCATCATGCGCAGGGTGCGCGCCAGCCCCAACACCATCCTAAACGTTATAGCACAGCGGTGGGACAATCCTATGTTAATACATTGGATTCGACTGCACACCACACTGTGACATTTGTGCAGTAAGTTGTAAAATATTCTGTAATTTAAATGTAATAAATATAAGTAACTAGTTATTATATGTACTAACATTATTCTTAAGATAAAATTATGTATAAGTACTAACAATTTGGGCTGTTTATGGTCTTAAATAAATGAATTATTATAATTATTGCAAAATGTAGCAGTAATTGTTTATAAAATCTACAAGGAGCTCAAAAAGCCCTGTCCTATATTCTCTACTAACTCATAAAACTACAAGATGGATCTTTGAACGGTTTATTGCTCATTCGCTTGAGAGCACATCAACTTAGCCATATTTAATTTTTGCTTTCTAGGTCGAGACATGAAAAGGCTCACATCATTCGGAATGATTTTTCATGAGAGACGCCTAATTACACTTGAACGGTCAACCAGTTGTGATGTGAGCTTGTGAGCACTTTGTAAACTTATCGTATGTGTGTTATACGCTCCATTAGTTTACATATAGGTAGTTATTTACTATGTTACTAGAATATCATACAATCTAACTATGTTATTGTAAAAAATCTTTAAAAAATCACATAACTAAGGATCGGAAGGTTTATTAAAATTTTAATAAAGACCATTTTCCAAGAAGTTATTTTCATTTTTTTCTTATAAAATATTTGGTACAATAAAAATATAATATAAATACTTACTGACATGAAGTTATTAAAAACTAAAGTACCTGACATGAACGTTAGAAGCTGAAATATTTTTTGTTTATGATATGTTATGATATGAGGATATTGTGGTCCTGAATCTTTTAAATTTAATGTCATCATATTTCTTTTACACTCTTAAAGAAATATAAAAAACATAATAATACATAGCTAACGTAATACTACAGTGTATCAAGCTATTCCAAGCTATAAAAATACACGCTCTAAATCCGACAAAATGTTACATAAACCCGAGTGGTACATTTATAATGGGCACGTCGACAAACCGCCCCAATTGCTGAATTTACTCAATTGAATTATTATGGGTCAGGTAGTCAGGGAGCCCTTTGATAACAAGCTTCGTGATTCTACAACTATTAGCACGCGACGTTACAATCACTCACCATTACCAATAGATTATGGAAATTTTTTGGTTCGTTTCTTTACTGTAGACCCTCATTTTGACTTGAAAACTTTTTGATAAAAAGGGAAAGTAATTCGATAGTAGATTATAATATATTATTTATGTGAATATTATTTCTATTTAAAGCAACTTCAGAGTGACTCGTGAAAATATTGAGGTAAATGATTGTTTTTGTATCAAAACTTACTAGTACAATGTATTCAAGGAGTTTTTAATTTGAATTTTGTTTTTAGAAATTTATTTCATTCTTCTGTAAAACAAACGTTGTTACTTATAAAGATTTTTAGAACAACTTTTTTGTTTGTTAAGTTTATTATAATGTTAAGTTTATACCTGCTTAGAGTTTCAGCTCGTTATTCTTCAATTGACAGACGAATAATATTTGTTAATTTTTGTATTAAGCTTATGGTTTATTGAACTTATTAACTTATTAAGGTTTTTTTTTCGAGAGTCATAAATGTTTATTTTACTTTCTTATAAGTTTTTGTAGAATTAATGTTAAGATAATGATAATTATTGTTTGTGTTAGTTTATTTTTGTTTCGATCTTGAATGATGATCGAATATAATATATATTAAGTTCATCCATATTTCGTAGAATTTTGTGAATTATGAATAGTAAAAATTTAATTCGCATAAAAAATGTTTTACTGACACTTTTCACGTAAATTTTGAACGTAACAGGCTTTGTAGTTGTTCTAAAAGTTTTATCATAATATTTTTCCAGTCATAGTATTATATAAACAATTGTGCCTTCTATTTGTGTTCTGTGACAAGTACGAGAAGGGTTCACAAACAAAACTCTGTTCGTTGTAGGTTTAGGACAAGGCGACTCTATCGACATGTTTGATGTATTGGTTTCTATTATACTATTTATTGAAACATATCAACTGGAAAATTTACACCGTGTTTGTATAAGAAATACTGTTATGGACATACTTTTAGATTAGTTTTTTTTTAAACGGCTAAATGGTAAAGAACCACGAAACAATCTATTAGGATCTTTGGTCAATATACAGTTTGTTTGTGTATAAAATATTTAACTTAAAGTAGTATCCTAAACTAGAGACATCAAAGATTTATTGGGAAAGCGGAGTGCACTCTGTTGGTTACATCAGACCACGTTGAACTACTTTGATAGTGATCTGAATTACTTGAGCTATCCTTAGCTCAAGTAATGCAGTCAAACTTATATTAGAATAATATTGCTCTATTTTATAATGTACCGATATTTATATATTCCTATATATAAATATCGGTACATTATAAAATAGAGCAATATTATTCTAATGTAAGTTTGACTGCATTATGGTGAATAAAATATAACACAAGAGCTTTAATTATGTATAGTAATATCTCTTATTAATTACAGTTTAAAGTGAGTTATAAATAATTTTTATTGTGCTTAATTTATAACTAAAATTATATGTAATTAATTTTGTGGGCTTAGTCATTACTGTCTCGTTCGTAGCAATTACATATGATTTCCCGTAGCACATTGGTAGCGCGTGTAGCACAACAAACACTCATATTGCAGGATTACGTAACGCGTAGAGGCTTACTGCTACATCATTCATACAGACTACATGTTGGCGTCAAATTATTTATGCGAGTTTAGTTTTTACATAAAATTTTCACGAGGAAAGTAATTTTCAACAAATAAACTATACCGATTAATATGTGGTCTTATTTTTCTTTTACATTCTCTTTACGGTAATCATTGATAGACTGTAACAAGAAGAAGACCTCGTAGATAATACACGTTTATATGTCAGCAAATATTACTAACATTACTGAACATTCTGAATGCTGAATATCCACCAACATAATAATATAAATTAACGATTTTGTAAATTATAATTTATAACATTCATGAAGTCCTAAGTCTTATTATTTTGTCATTGCTGCTACATTATGTCTGTACAAATTAACTCATTCATATCCGACTATTAAATACATAGAAATTATATTACTATTATAACGTTACAGAAATTGTGTAATCATTTAATTAAATATAATAACATTGATTAAGACTTACTATTGAGTGACTGTTGATTTGTATTATGTTGTAGTCACGATATTAATTTTGTTTCCATCGTAAATCATAATCAACACTTTATAAATTTCAAATATGGAGAAATTATCTCAGAATATAATATTGTATTTTTAATCTGTTAACAGCCGTGCCCAACAGTGGAATAGTAATTAGGCTGGGAGAAGTAGATGTAATATCACATTTATCATGTATTACATTTCATAAGTAAATTTAAAACATTACGTCAGTTACAAATTACTTACGACGTAAACTTTCTTAGAGACAGAACAGTAGACATATGATAGTATACAGCCTCGTCTTACACGAACTATTCTCATTTTCACATTTAGTGAGTCTAACTGTCTGTCTGTCTGTCCTACGTGGTCTCCATTTATGATAGTAGTTGTGAGACGACATCAGTATTACATTTCAACTTGGCGAGACACTCATATCACACATAAATGTATAAAACTAACTATTTAATTTCCTCTGAAACTACGGTCTGAATAAAATTGATTTTACTACTTATATCTGTATCCTTTTTAGATTCTTTCAAAAATATCTTGGTAACTTTGTAAAGACTACATAACTACAAGAGCTTCTATGTAGTTATTTATTACATAGTTATCACATACACAAAAATATTTGCAATTGGTCGCAATTTCATTTACACAATCATCAGTTTTCGTAAATCTACGTCAAAAAGTGACGAGTTTTCGTACAAAACTTTCAAAAATGATTTTGTAATGATCATTTACTAAAAGGAACCAGAAGCAAACCAAAGCAAATATTTGAGTTTCTTAGCTTCATTGGATTTAATCGTACTTTAATATGTCAGTCAGTCACGTTCTTATTTTATACATTATTGATAGAATAGTGGATTATTGTTATTTGTATGAAATAACACAAAAATGTCGAAAATACTCACGATGATATCCAGAAAAAACAGTTATCTACAAACCAGATATTATTTGTCTCCACTTAATAGAGTATTATAAAGGGTCGCACGTCTCGCGGAGGTACATACAACTCTCATTGAATGTTTGTCTCACTTTGACATGTAAATATGTTCAGTTCACAGTGACGACGCTTCCACAGGCTTTTGTTCAATGGTTATTTAGATTTCACATTCGGTGTTTTCTATAAATCAAAACAGAATATGAAAGCATAAAAAATATTGTTAAAATAAAATTTGCATTATGATTGCGGAGATTACTAGTTTATTGTTAGTGTTTGTGTTAATATTAGCTATTGGCCGCAATTTCGTTTGCGTAGAATTAGAAAAAAAAGAAATTGTACGAAAAAGCCTACAGTGAAAAAAATCGTATCACAATGCGTTTCGTAGTTTTGAAGATATAAACTTACATAGGGACATATATACAGAAATAGTAATAGATGTGGGATGTTAAATTTATCTATACCTAATATGAATAAAAACTATATTACTACATTAAACTATGTTAAAACCAGTACTTATTGTTAGAATAATATCAAAATATTAAGAAAGACTAAATACATCGTTACATAAAAACGCACTTCTTGGACAAATCCTTGTCGTTCTATTTACAAAATGATAACTAATATAATAATATTTGCATTAGATTCCTACAAGTAACACAATAATCTACAGCAACCTCTCTCAGTGATCCCATCTTAACAAGCATTACATATCCGAGACGAGCTCAACAATATTAATAATGTAACAGTTAGTACAAATTGTACATTATTGTTGAGCTGCTGACAGTACCTACATTCCACGCTCTCTACTGATACATTTCAATGTATTAAATCCAGTGAATTACTTAACAGAGATAAACCACAGTGGATCGGGCGCATTAGCGACACTTGCCTTTCTTGAAACATTTATAATTAAATATCTTTTACTATGTATTATATATATGTATTTACAAAAGAATAGTAGTTTTTGTATTCTATCCGTATACTGGTAACCATAAAATAAGCATAATAAGCTCAGCTTGGGACCAGACGACGTTATGTGAAATCTCCATGAATATTTATTTATTATTTTTATCTAGTTAGCAACTTTATGGAATTCTCGTGCTTGTTTGGTATAAGTTATAACCTATTCTTCGTGCTTCGTGACGGGCTTCGTGGTGGAGTGGTTTATGTAATGGACTGCCGATCGCGAGGTCTCAGGTTCGATTCCCGGTCAGGACAATCATTTGTGTGATATCCATAAATGTCATACAAATGTATGTACTGCGTCTGGGTGTTTACTATGTATTATAAGTATGTATTTACAAAAGAAAAGTAGTTTATGTATTATATCCGTATTCTGGTACCCATAACACAAGCATATAAGCTTAGCGTGGGACCAGAGGACGTTGTGTGAAATGTCCGTGAATATTATATAATTATTATTATATTCTTAGATGATAAAAGGATAATCGAAGCTATAAGGCGCAGCTAGTTTTATATAGAGATGTATTTGTAGGGTTCTAACTCTACTTCTTAACTTTCTACTACTGAGAGTTTCCTGTCCCAGGAGGAGGGTGCTGGGCTGTGTCTCTTGCACGGTGATAGATAGAGAGCTGAGAATTTCATAGTTTATGTACATTAGTTGATGCAACAACAACAGATACTCATCGTCATCTTTCTAGTGCCCTCATTATTGAATATATTATGTTAATAACGGTACCAGATTTTTAAATATATCCTGGTAACGTTATGTTATTATAATCATAATCATCCTTCTGCCCTTATCCCATTATTTGGGGTCGGCGCAACATGTCTTTTTCTTCCACAGTCTTCTACAAGCCGTCATGTCTGTGTCAACTCTTCTTTCTTTCATGTCCTCTTTCACACAGTCCATCCATCTTTTCTTAGGTCCTTCTCTAGACTTTTTTCCTTCCACATTTATACTCAGAACTCTTCTAACGACATTACTTTCCTCTCGTCTCATGACATGCTCAAACCAGGACATCCGCTCATTCTTTAATTTTTCAGTCACTGGCACCACTTTTATAATGTAATATTTTATCATGTTTAATTATCATGTTACTAGGTTGCTCATGTTTAGTTACTAGAATAAAACAACTACCTCGAGAGGGTTCGCTTGTAAAGGCTTTATTATTACGTATGTTTTGACAAAATTAACTGTAGCAGTAAAATATTATGATATAAGGTAGATTTTGAACCGAATCTAATTATAATCAGACGCCTGTTTTTCCTTATATTTCATTTGCACCACGAGACGCGACGCACTACGAATATTAAGGAGCTCGTTTGCAAGGCACAGTTGAGAGGAGTGGAGAAGTGGAGAAGTGGGGAAGTGGGGGGGGGGGTGTCTGTAATTAATGTACGTCGCTAAACGAGAACGTTCTGATGAATATATGGATAAAAGGACGCATCGCTATGCAGAGAGGACAAGAAATTAACTCTACATGAATAATGCATGTGTTAGCTTTATTTTTGTATTCTTTGATTGTATATGTGTGCGTGTATTTATGTGTTGTATTGCGCCGAAGCTTAGAGGATCAGTGAACAGTCGGTACATTAAAATAAATGAGCTTATAAATAAAACTACTTTTTACGGATTTAGACGCGTATATTTGTTTTAAATTTTGTCCCGACGTTTCGGAGACTTTGCAGTCACCATGGTCATGGGTGAGACTGAGCTGTAATGTGACTGCAAAGTCTCCGAAACGTCGGGCCAAAATTTAAAACAAATATACGCGTCTAAATCCGTAAAAAGTAGTTTTATTTAAACAGATGAGTCGCGCGAGCTTATGAATATTATTTTATGCACTGTCCTAGATTAACTAATAAAGAATGCATAATATAAAGGGTATCTATGGGCAACAAGTGTAAAATGGTAGTTAAGTATGAATGAAGTTGTGTTATAAGTTAAGTATAATGTTGACAAGCTAATTTCAGAGTGTCGGTTTTTGCTGCGTGCCAGCACGCGTCATGATCGTTTACCATAACATTTTATCCTAAAGGCACCAAAAGGAGTATAAGCTTAGTAAATAATTTATTTGAAAACCGTTTGGTAAATTGTACCGCTTCATAAAACAAGTTGGCCCCGGCGCCAACATGACTCAATGAATCTTAAACAAGTACACGCTCACAACACATTATACATAATATTTATGTACTTGTGTTTGTTGCTTGATTCTAACACAATTTGGCAAACATTTTTAATATATAATTTTTAATATATTTAGTTTAGAGTATACTATAAACTAAATTACTGTATTCAACAATTGAAAAACATTTATTTAATCTTTTTATTGTATTTTTGTGTGATGTTTATATTTGTTACATTAATATTTATATCCTTTCTCGGTATTTTCTATTATAAGTACGAACAACATTATTTGTAATATAACTAATCTCTGAAAGTAACAGCATAGACACAGTACTAATAAAGATTATCAATTCCCATACTTTGGCATGTTCGCCATAAAATGCACGCTAAATCTAGGTGGCGCTGTTCACTAGCGTAACAACTTGTATAAAACGGACGTTGCAATAAGATACGTTTAGACAGAAAAAAATTAACTTAAATTAAAAGTCTAATACATATTTAATAAGTTACATTCAACGAAAAAATACAATAATAATTATTTTCCACTGATTAGTACATGCAAATAACCTCTTACGATAAAATAACCTCTTGCGATAGATGGCAGATGATTCGCTTCAATGATCGCTTTGTTATTTTTAACACAGTTTTTAACTAGATGGCATTTTAATATATTTAAATCATTGATTGGTGTAACAAAAACTATTATTATTATTTTAGGGTATTAAATATTAGTAAGTTTTAAGAACAATAATATATTTATAGTTTTATAAAAAAAACAAAAAAAGGTTGAAAAGATAAAAAGTTACAAACTAAATTATCTCATAAAAATCATCAAATTGGTTTATTAAAAAACAGGTAGTATTTATTTGGGTTCAAGGTCAAGCTTGTTAAAACAAATAGTGATGCGCCACTTGATTTCGACGTTTTTAGGGTTCCGTACCCAAAGGGTAAAAACGGGACCCTATTACTGAGACTTCGCTGTCCGTCCGTCAAAAAAATTGGTCAAGTGCGAGTCGGACTCGCGCACGAAGGGTTCCGTACCATTATCTATGCAACATAAGGCAACGTTATTAGTATCGAGCAAGAAACGGTAAAAAAATCATGTTTGTTGTATGGGAGCCCCCCTTAAATATTTATTTTATTTTATTTTTAGTATTTGTTGTTATAGCGGCAATAGAAATACATCATCTGTGAAAATTTCAACTCTCTAGCTATCACCGTTCTTGAGATACAGCCTGGTGACAGACGGACGGACGGACGGACAGCGAAGTCTCAGTAATAGGGTCCCGTTTTTACCCTTTGGGTACGGAACCCTAAAAACGATGTTGCTTGTTATGACGTTCAAATAGCGAGTGTATTCTTAGAAATTACATTTGTCGTGTGTGTGTGCGTGTGTGTGTGCGTACGTGCGTGTATGTGTCTGTGTGTGCGTGTGCGCAAATAGTATATTAGCTTTGGGCGATGTATGTATGTAAAAAAATTGGTCAAGTGCGAGTCGGACTCGCGCACGAAGGGTTCCGTACCATTATCTATGCAACATTAGGCACGTTATAGAACCAAATATTCTGTGAATAGTTAAAGCGTCTACCTGTCAACGTTATTATTATTGAGCAAGAAACGGTAAAAAAATCATGTTTGTTGTATGGGAGCCCCCCTTAAATATTTTTAACAGCAATAAATTCTTAACTAATATCGATACAAGTGTGAGAGCGAAATGTTAGGCAAAAACAAAATGTTAAAATGTCTACCATGAGTTGATCTATAAGTGGCTGGGCATACATAAAAATAATATATAATGGTACCAATTCTACATGCACAAGTAAACTAAACTTAACTAAAAAATAAATATTGATTATTTCAATAACACAATTCCGCAATTCGGTACTGTTAACTACACTTTCTTATTATAAAAACGGTGTATTATATAATAACAATTTAAGTTACTGTGAATGTGTATAAGAAAATAGTCAATTAATCAAAATACAGCATAGTTGCTTTTTTATTTTTGGTTAAGTTTAGTTGTGCACATAGAATTGGTACCAATATCTGCTTGACCGAGCGTAACTCTCGATGGATTTTTGTGAAATTATTCTTAATAAGGTAAGTCTCAGTAATAGGGTTCCATTTTACCTTTTGGTACGGTCAAGTACGTGTTGGACATGCACGCGAACGGTTCCGTGCGGTTATTATGATGATATATTCGTGACACCAACCACAAATAACACCATATAGCGGACCCCCAAACAATGGGATAAGGGCAGGATGATGATGATGGTGAGTCTGAGTAGGTATTTGTGGTTGTAGTATCATCTGATCTAAGCAAACTGAAAATTTCAGCTCTCTAGCTAAACAGAAAATTTTCATAGTACGAAAACACCGACAAAAAGAAATTTTATAAGTATACATAAATCCAAAATCCCATTTATTTAAACACAGGTATTTAATATACGTTATACATATAAAGTAAAATCACGAAACATGTAAAATATTACAAGCCGCATAGATATGTACGATGTATCGTGCTGTCGCTAGTCGCGATGGCGATACTACAATCAACTACAAATGTAGGTACAAGAACCTCACGATGCGATGGAATTGAATGAAACACAACGCGGTAACGTAACGCGCAACGTTGCCAGTTTGACAAACTTGGTAGGTAAGTACTTGATAAGAAGCTTAAAAAAATGAAGTTTTTAGTTTGCGAAAGATATAAATGTATTTACTAATTAACTAAGATATAAATCTATATACTGTAGTAACTAAATTGCCTTTATTTATGTGTTTAAAAATACAAAAAGTGAAACCGCATTATCAAAAATCCACTTTAATTTGAACGCCAGACCTATTAACATTCGTGGCCCTGCTATATATATGCTTTACCCGATACGCCACGGCACTCTTAAAAAATCGTTCGAAATTTATATGTGTATTCTAAGCCGCAAAAGCGTATCTTTACTTTTTATGATAAAAAAATTGTAAATTCTATGATAAACATATTAAACTATTCTATGATAAACAAAATTGTGTTCATTTCAATTTTTCAGATTATCTGAGGTAAATTTAAAACTAGTTACGTAATTGATTTATCAAGATTATGAAATAGTGCCATCTGCCATTTTTTTTTAGTACTACCGCTATACAACGTGACGTAGTAAGATTATGAATGATTATTGATTACGATAAATTATGTGATTTGATACGCTTAGTGCCATCTGTAGATTCAGAGTGTAATGATAATTGAGTTTCACAATTTGTTGGGAGGTTATATGTCTTTATTATACTGTGTCTATGGTAATAGTTCGATCACGTAACACGTAGGTACAGGGTATAGCCTGATGAAGGATAGAGACTACTTTTAAATGCAAAATAAGTGAAACCAAATTACATACAATGCTTGATACCAATTTAATTTGGCAAACGATGCACGAAACACCCTGTATAACAAAATATATCTCTTTTCACCTACCTATAGCTAAAGAATTTCTTTACTTATATTCGAAGATGTCATAAAAATAATGAGTTCCATTAATTTTTCCTGTGACTTTGAGTAATTAAAGCTATCTGCCATCAGAGATGTCAGAATTGATTGATAAAAATGTACTATCATAATTAAAACTGTCCGCTTCAAGAGGTAACCGTTCATTTGAAGTGTTCTTGTCCCCTTGAGTCCTCAGGTGACCTCTATCTTCAGCAGTTGCCATAACAAAGACAAGAAGAATGTAATAACATGCAATTGGTTTTGCAATTTTTTGTAATGATTTTTTTTTTGTAATTGAATTAATAGACAAACCTTCGCAGTGCATACATTTTTAATGGTTATTCCTACTCTGCTAATTCTGTGAGTTATCTAAACTACATACACCATATTATTATGTGAACAAATCCATGAGTATCAAAACTAAATGATTTTTTTATATCATAGTAAAAGGCTCTCTATAATTTCTACTTAGACATTTAAGAAAAATCTATATCAATGTAAGTTCTTTAGTTAAAAAAGGTACTTGAAATTATGAAGTATTAAAAATACAGTTTTATTTACACTATATCCTTATTCACAAGAGCACCATGTAAACCGACCACAGGATATTATTTATTAGACAGGATGCAATATTTATTACACGGTGCGAGATAACGCGAACATGTTCGAGAGACGCCCATCCTCAGTAGTCTGAGATTAAATACAGAAACAGTACATTACTAGACAGGAATTACTTTTCAATAAGTTCTTTATCATATAACCCTACATGCCTAATCATTTTAAAATAAATTTAAAAACTAGACAAATACGAGTTTGACCCGCAGAAAAAGGTTTCAATATCATTAACTTTTTTTATATTCGTCATCATAACTAATTTCATGATACACTTATGACGATATGATATCGTCATAAGTGTATCATGAAATTAGTACATACTTTTGTTACATTGATCACGTCTTGATTGTCATAGATAAAATTTCATAGTAGTTAAATTGAGTTATTTTGATTGTCAAAATCTTGTCTAAAATTATGTTTAACTCTATGTTACGTTGAATATGACCTTACGTTACATACTAACTTGACCTGTACCACAGTATTGAGTAATTCATTGGAGAAATTCAATCTAGGTAAAGCTATAAGCGTGTTCGATTCATATCAAATACCATAGACCTAGGATTTTCACTACGAGCTATTAATAATATGGCTAAGTTGTTTAAGTGAGAGACAGCTAAGGCACGTTATAAGTAATTAACATCTACTGTGAGAGACGGAAAACCCGAAACTAAACCCTGTGCCCACATGCCTGGTCAGCGCGGTATAGTACACCACAAATCCTTCCGAAGTAGAGAGGTCGAGGCCTGTGTTCAACAGTGGAAAGTTGGCTGGAGGGAAAAAGAGTAAGAGCGATGCCACATTAACCAGAGACATGCTAACAAAGTGTCGGTATCTCACAGGATGTTATTTGTTTACATTATTCCTTAGCTGGCTCTTAAAGTACTTTGGGAAGGAAATGTGTCGCTTATATTCTTAATTCCTCAGCACATAAATGGCATAACATGCCATTCTATGCAAAACATATTTCGTACTGTATAAAATAGTAAATAAACTATAAAATAATAATGAAGCAGAGAATATTGTTTCTAATAGTTATAATTTTCCAACAGAAAGACAATAAATAATTTGTAATTGTATCGGACATATTACATGAAGTGTAAACCAACTGTTAGTTAATTAACTATAATTAATTAATTAACAATCCTTTTGATGTTCCGTGAATATCGCTGTTCAGTTGAATCGGTCAGTTTGTTTTAATGTTATTTTAACATTTATAGGCTGAAATGGACAGCTCTTTATCATCGAGGCTCATAATATAATATTTGTATTGTACCAACAAGTGGTTAACAAAGCAAATCTATATGAAATAATAAAATAAATATTCGCATGCATTTCCCATGGTGTCGTCTAATCCTAATCTAAGCTTATTTCTTTTGGTACCAAAATATATAATGAAAAAAAGACGTGTATCACTCGGGGACTGCCGCGGTAAAGCTATTGCATAGCATTTTTCATCAACTTATGCTATTATAATTATTTATTTATTTTATTTAAGAATCTTAAAATTAAGAATATTCTTTTAAGAATCTTAAAACCATAAACTAAAATAAGATTAACCCTTAACTGGTATCGTAAAATTGACTAACGTAATTATAAACCTCTGTTAATATTGTTAAGTTGAAGAGGGTTTTTTACATGGGGACTGTGTTTACGCTCTTCGTGTCAGGTTATGAGGTAACCTTCGGGATTCGTGTAGGACACCCGTTTTTGGGGGCGGACTACCCGCTTAACTCCATAACATTCTTCTTCGGCTATACTGAGTCATGGCATGGTGCCTTGTGCTTTATTATGACCATGATACCGTATTAGAGCTCGACTCGACAGGGAACATTAGATCCCTGTCGCCCAAACGTGGCCTCTCATAGAATTATGAAGCTGTCGGCCTCAGTTATCTTCTTGACTGGACCGGGCACTTCCGGACAATCTGTTTAAATATTAAATAAATGTTATATCCACATCAGAATTATTTAAGTGACATCCTCTTGAGACAGTCAAGTGTAGCTTGGTTCGTTGTATTGCAGTTGTCTGTTTAACTTAGTTAATTATAGTCACAGTAACATAGCGGTAACGAGCGCGGTTAATGGTGGGTCCGTTCAAAAGTCGAATAGAGATGAGTTTAAGAGTTTAGTTTAATGTTTTTAAGTTATTGCATAGCTTCTACCGCGGGCCTTGAGCGTGGATACCGAATCCACACAATTCGAAATTTAAATTCCGTAGGTAACGGAAATAGCGTAAAAAACGTTACACATCGTTTCGCTATTCACGCTGGTGACTCATGTCAGTTTTGGCGTTAGTTTTTATTTTATTGACATTTGATTGACAATCGCTATTTTATCATAATTACCATAAACAATGGACAAATGTAAGCATCAGTAAATAAGGATTATTAATCTTATTTCAGTTTATGGTATCTATATTATTGCATAAATAAAATAAATAAATAATTATAATCATAAGTTGATAAAAAATGCTATGCAATAGCTTTACCGCGGCAGTCCCCGAGTGACACACGTCTTTTATTTATCTATATTTTTTAAATATGTGTTTTTAGATTGTACTGCAGTTCCATCGATACATTGAAGTAACTTCTGAGGTGTTAGTGTGTGATTTATTTTACGGAATGAACGACGATGAGCTGGCCTATGCACGACAGCCCATGTTCAGCAGTGGACGGAGAAAGGTTGATGGATGGATGAAGCTCGCAATGGTAATCCGAAAATTGTATTGAACTACGTAATAAAAGTAGGTTTCTTTATACTCGTTAAATTTGGAAATACACCACCTTTTTTTTTCGAATGAAAAAGTAGCCTTATGTCCTTCTAACTAACTAACTAACTGTACTATCTGTGTACCAAATTTTATCTAAGTTGATTCAGTAGTTATCACAGTGGCAAGTGACCGACGAACAGACATATTAGTTTCGGACTTATAACATTAATAAAACAGTATTATTTAACTTTCTTTATACGTTACAATTGTTTTGTTCTCATTATTTCCTCCCCAGGGCGCTGTAAGAGCTAGCTTCTGTGAGAACCGGAAAACTTGAAACTAAACCCTACGCCAATACCTCTAGTCAGAATGGCATAGTAGATCATAATCCCTCCCTAAGTGGAGGAGGCCATGCTCAACAGTGGGACATTAATGGGCTGGAGAGAGAGAAACGTTAAAATCATACCATATTATTATTATTTTATCAAAAAGCATAACAGTTAAAATCAATTGATCGACATTTCTCTTGTGAATACGAAATAATCCCCAAAGGGTGATATTTAGATTGGAACTTTTTTAATATTCTGGCATTAATAATGGAGGCTGCGGCCTCGTTGGTTGCTTTGCTTAAATAAAAATACTTTTTGGATATTTCACCCTTGATCGAAGTTGTACGCACTTTATTAAAACTTGCACTTTGTTGTGTATATTATTTGTTGTTTTAGAACTGAAGGCGTTATTCTATATTTTGTTTACGTGATTTATAATTATTTATATCCCGTCCGAAAATATTATCCCGTAGCATACTAGTAAACACAAGAGAGCAGGATTTAACTCAACTTTGGCGATAAGTGAACTTTTACAAAACGAATTACTTTAACTTGGTAATGCTTTGATATAAGTACTGATATTACAAAGATGAGATCCTCAAAGAGATCGCCCTACATTAACTTCATTACATAATATAAAACTCGAATATCTTGCTCAAGATGTTTCACTTTCAATTTATAAAATTAGGTATAAATTTAATAATTACAAATTTTCCAAATTGTCGGATGTGAATTTCTAAATAAACTAGTTTTGCATGTGATTCCGTTCGCTTAAACTGCAATTTTTAGTTTTCAATTAGTTAAAAAGTTACCTTTAAGTTAGAAACGTACTGCTACTTGCAGAGATTATCCTCGAGGAACACATCCAACACATATATAATAAACTTTACAGCTTAACTTAATATGGAATAGTTTTATTATTTTGTCAAAGTGCATCCTTTCACAACATGTTGAGTGAATTCAATGGAACATTCCAGATCTCTCTTCAATATTTGAAAGGAAATCATTTTAATATTGTGCGGGGACATGTTCTAGTTCAGACTGTTAACCTCACCCGCTCACTGCGCTTTGCTTTAAAGCGCTGCAAATGCTTTGAGTGCTTCTTACAATTTTATGTGAACGAAGATATGCATAGATTTTATAGACTTGAATCGTTTTAATATACTCTAATATTACTTGTTAGTTGCTGTTGCAATACAAATTGTCATCAGAAACTAAATAACAGCAAACAGCAACACGCTTGGTCAGTGGGGTTATATTATAATGGTTGAATAGGAAAACTTTGTTAGTGGTCAAATTTCACCCTTTGTAACAATTTTGATAAGTTTTATAGTACTCTTTATGTTCTAAAGTCAAATCTATCTATATGAGTATATATATGTGTATACACTCATTTTATTGTCATCATATATACACAAATTTGTTATAATAATATTATGTAATATTATTATAATAAAACTGTATCTAATGAATCATTTGTTCCCGCAGGATTTAAAAACCTATTTTAATTTAAATTATCCATTTAATATGGAAGATATGCAGATTAAAATCACGCTGCAACTAATAGCAGCAGAGCAAATAAAAATGCTATCCTAAATAACTTTTCAAGTCTGACAATGTCACTGATAATTTTACAAATTATGTTCAGATACGTCTCAACAATCATATTTATTGTAAATGATATCAATAATTGGTTTGAGTGGTGAGAGAGTTCGTTTGTAACAACATTATCATATAAATGGCCGCGCGCTGTCCCGCTCTAATATTAAATTCACTCAATATCGCTACAATACACATATTATATATTTTATCTACTATAAGTGACATTTGGGATGTAATACGATAAGTTATTGTCGCTTGGAGACTCACAGATATTATTATTGATTGTGTATTACTTTAGTAAGCTGTTTACGACAACACAATAATAATTTATTTAATGCTAACTGGTGCTCGTGATATTGTATTCGTTGAATTTAGAACAAATAGTCTTAATGAATAGTAGTGTTAAAGAATTAGGCTCACTTATAAACATACAATGGAAAACGGCCCTGTTTTATTATAAACATAAAAATTATTTATAGTTATTATCTTCGTAGTAGATGACGCTCTATAGTCTCTGCCTATCCTCATGGGAAAAAGGCGTGATGTTATGATGATGATGAGTTATTATCTTCTGAACCTTGTGTTACAGCACCATTATTGCATTACCGCACATATTTTCATTACCAAAACTTCTGTATTAGGTTTATATTTGTTTTACGCAAATATGACCACGTTTCCGAATTTTGCACCAAGCTCAAGTGGCTTCCAATTCGACTTCGACGGAATACTCATATTCTTATCTTACTTTATAGTGTACTTTTTAATCCTTGTTCCCCCACTTATCTTAAAAAACGGTTTAGGTTTCTATGCGATGCACATTCGAAGTCCCTGAGATCATCAGAAAATCATCCGCATATTTCGACAAGTCCTTCTCTGTGCAGGCAGCGCGCCTGTGGAACCAACTGCCATTATCAATAAGACAGGCTAAATCACTGTCTATTTTCAAAAGAATGGTGATCGAATACTTCAGCACTAGTTTATAACTTATTTACTTTCTTCATACTATATTTAAGTAGTTTTTACACAGATATTATGTATATTATTATACATATTTATATTATGCTTCATACACATTTATTAGTATGTATTTGTTTTTATATTTACACACCATAACACCGTCTATCCAATCGACATGTCCATGCAGGTTGTCTGGAAGAGATCGCTGACAGCGATAAAACTGCCGATTGTACATTAATTGTTTGAAGATAATTGAAAAACTCTGTATTATTGATGTGCAATAAAGTATATTGTATTGTATTTTCATCATTATTAAAATCTTCTCTTGTGGCTATAATTATAGCTGTCAACGTAGGTAGAGCCGTAACATTAAAATAACACAAATATAAACAAAACAACACAAACAAGTTACCGCGAGATGTTATCCATTATCATATTGTAATCATCTGTTATTATTAATGTGTTACCATCGCGTTCTCGCTTCGTTCTGTGTACTCATTACATTAGTGGTAGGTACAATACTGTTACTAGAGACTCACATTACATACAGACTTATATTACCAATATGGGTCAACTGAATTATTAAAAACCAGCTACGTACGAATATTATCATAATTACTGCCAAAATTTCTATCATGTCCTCTCAGCGTATTCTCAAGTTACACTAAAAACATTTGTGTGCTCCCTGATTAGATATTTATTGTTTTTATATAGTTTAGTATTCATTGTTATCAACAGATATACCTATATCATCTGTAAAAATTTCAACTCTTTAACTATCGTCGTTCTTGAGATACAGCCTATTAACTGTCGGACGGACAACGAGGTCTCGGTAATTATGTTCCGTTTCACTTGATACGGAACTCTAAAAATTAATAATAAATACTGAAACATTACAATATTTTAACGTAAGATTATGTATTTTGGATCTTGCAAATTTATAATTCAATTCTTCACCTAAAATACAATCACCTAAAAGGTATACAAATGAAGGAAACCAATAAAGATATTTTAAATGTTGATTTTCTACCGTCGTTATTAGAGCTAAGGGCTGCGTTCAATATGAGAGGGTGATATTGAGACAGAGATTTAAGATATTCACAGCGATCCCTTCTCCAGAACAAATACATTTAAAATTGCTATAAGTAGATAGATTTGTTTGTTTTCTACCGGATTGCAATTATCATCATTCTGTATTCGCATTACGTTATGTTCTTTAATACCTACGCGCTTATTTATTTAACAATAGTATTCTTATGGATTGAGATTCGTGTCTTTTAGCGGACATCTAACCGAATATTTTAGAATTTTTTAAATAAAATTTCCAGGCTTAGGAGTAAGCTATAAAAAAACATATTTTTACATAATTAAGTTATGAAACTATGTTCTTTGCATTTATTTGTAGCTTTATATTTTAAAGTTACAAATAAACGCAAAGTACATCGTTTAATAACATATTCTCATCCATGAATATGTATAGATAT
Organism: Orgyia antiqua; assembly: GCA_916999025.1. Taxonomy (NCBI): domain Eukaryota; kingdom Metazoa; phylum Arthropoda; class Insecta; order Lepidoptera; family Erebidae; genus Orgyia; species Orgyia antiqua. Next base: position 34,244,989 of record OU779867.1, on the reverse strand, counting down.
CACAAACTCTCCAAAACATGGTGGTGACTTTTATTAATAAATATGTTGTGGAGGTCTGTTGAGAGGTAGTGAGGTGAAGGTACGTGTTGTAATATAACTCCACATGATAGTTCGTAAGACGTTTATTCTCGACCAAGACCAAACTAAGACTAACTTCTTACTAATCTTACGTTCTACAACAAAAGTAGCGATCCCGTTATGTTTAAAGGACGCGCTACTTGAGGTTGTCAAACACATGTCCGTAGCAGCAATAAATTCGTAACTAATATTGATAAAAGTGTGAGAATGAAATGTTAGACAAAAACTAAATGTTTATATTGGTCCTTAAGTGGATATGCATAAGCTAGGGTAATAATGTTACTTTATTGCAGTTCTTAAGATAGAGATGGGTACTGGAGTGTGGCTACTATGTTAAAGTGTTTTAGGTCAATTTAAGAATCTTATTTTTTGGGAAACCACACATAATTACAATATAAATAAATTGTCAATAGTTTGAAAACAGTAATATCGTGAGTGTAATAAACACTTTAATATTTCTGTGACACTGCACACAGTACTAGACTGTTAGATAGAACTATGTACAAGTAAGCATAGAGCGCACGTCCGCCGCGACCCACTTCCGGCCACTATTCTATATGACTCACTGCCGGTACAACGTTTTCAACTAAAACTTATAAAACTATGAATAAGTATAAAATGAAAAGATCTGAGTGTTTTCTTTCAAATAATCAAGTGTTGATGTTAATGTGTACCGAGATTTAATACTTTTATTGCTGTGGTTATTTGACGTTTTACGATAGAATGGTAAATATAATTGATTGTCATTTCATTCATATTATAAGCATATAATAACACTCAGTAACATTCATTACCATAGTAATTAATACGTCACTTTGAAACTTAACAATCAACCCAGGACCACAAATATCGTTCTATTGCCTACTGAGCTATCGTTGAAAGTACTTGTATTTTTCTCTATGGTTATAACACTTACAGTAAATCAAGAGATTCACTTCACGTATGATATCATCATGGACAGGTACTTATTTACTATTATTAGTGGGGGATGACTCGAGTGTAATCCCTACAACATCCTTTATTAACTGAGATTGTTTCCTGCTCCGCGATATTTAATTATGGTAACTCTTAATCCGCAGTTAAGGGCCTACATCAATATTATCGTCGACATGTACCTATTAACACAGCTATTAGGTATAGAAAATAAAGAATTAGGGATATTTTTTTTTGTTTACTCATAATCTACTAAATATATTTTAATTCCGGCTTACGTGTTTCTATATATAATAGTTACTTATGTTTTTAAAGTTATTTCATTAGTTAATACGCGATAATAGACCGACAAATGAAAAAAATAAAAAATGAGAGAGGTTGTTTCGCTAAGATTTTCTGTCGAGAAAACTTTTTTCAATCGCGTTACTGAGTTTATGCGATCCTAGACTATATATTGAAAAAACATATACTTAAAAATTAGAGCTCTAGTCATTCAATCTAAAGAAAAAATGAAAACTTCGTACGTAGAAAAATGCACGAAGCTATTTGGTATCCTCTTAAGAACTAGTTATATTTATTGTTTTCTTTGTATATGTGTGCTGTGAGCAACATCGTGGGTTGATTAATAAATTATATAAGTGGTAAAAATGATAGTTGTACTGCGCTAAAGTATTTGTTATATTTAATTATGTGTGATGTAGAGCTCGAGTTTACTATAGACCTACAACTTAAGAAAGTTGTGTAAAATGTTAGTAAATATTCATTCACAAATCCATTTATCAAATTATAAACATTTATCAGTCTATTGCTGGCGTCTTTCATGAAAAACCACAACGTGCGGTCCTGCGCCGGATACTGCTGCTCGCTTTTCGTGTAGTACATCACCTGATCACCACTTACAGATCTCCTAACTACTAAATATGAGAATTTAATTTTCTAGTTTCCTTGTTTATTTTATAGGTGGGTAAAGGGACGATTTAATGGTCGACTACACCCCCAGACCTCACAGCCCCACACCCGGCCCCATACCCGGACCTCACACCCGACCCGGGTAGAAAGGTACAAACCGCACAGAGACAGTTGCAACTCGCTTGTAATTACAACGTTAATTTCTATTTAAGTGTGCACGAGTAGCGGCTTAAACTGTAATTAGGATTAACCGGTCTCGTTGTGAGTTCACTTCTCGTTTTACAGATAGAAAGTAGTCGTAACTTACAATAATAGTACCTATATTATTGTAATGAATATCGAACTGAATTTGAAACCTTTTTTAACGTTATTGCAAATTATATATTAAAAAAGTCGAGACAATAGACATAATTCGTGGGTTGAAGGACGAAAAAAGCCTAGTGTGTCACCTCCTGCCTCCCTCTTGCCTGCGGGGGGGGGGGGGTCGTTAGAACCAATCGACCGAGGGGACCATGTAGTATGTGTAGTATTGTGTAGACATGTTGCACCAACCTCTAATAACGGGTTAAGGGCAGGAGAATGATTATGATACAGATAGACGAAAACTCTTTATACCATCGTTTTGGATTCGGTTACGCTAATAAAGACCCCGATCTGTTTTTTTCAATATTTTTAAAGTACAGACATAAAACTTCTTATATTTTTATTATAATTATAATTATGTATAGATTTAAGAAATGTTTAGACACGAGCTATTCATACTTCTGTAGAAACTCTGCCTGGCATTCTTCCATGATAACGACATTAAGTTACAATGAGTAAGGGAGAACTGTCATTTATCAATAGACCTATAGTCTTTTACTATACAGTTGGAACCAGTTGAGTGGTTTTAATTTCAGACACAGAAGTTATATTAACTTAGAGTTTTCAGTTAATCTTTACTTATTATAAAACAAAGTCATGATTTTTGTATGTATGTCCCTATTTAACATCTACGACTATTAAGGTTTGGTTTTAAATTATTAGAGGCGTACGAAGTTGCGGGAAATAGCGAGTAGATATACATATTCTTTGAAATAACATCACCATCATAAATCACTTATCACTAATACTCATTATTTAATATTAGCAACACAAGTACAACTTAATCCAATCAGTTTCGCTCGTTAGTTGTCAGAGGTTATACAGATAGCCTGCAGCGCAAATAAATTATGTAGATATCCTCAGTAGAGATTTGACGTCTCCGATATGCAGATAAATTTAATATCTATTATAGTGAGATAGCTTGTATTAGACGTTAAATTATGATTGAACACGAGTTATTTCACATTTAAGTCTAATATTATAGAAACCTTAAAATTAATATTTCTAACTTAGTTTAAAATCTTAAGAACCAGCTAAGTACGAGTCGGATGTGCTCACAAGCGGTTCCGTCCTATTGTCATTACAATATATTCATTAATATTAACCATAATATTATACAGTTTTAATCGGGTCATCTTTAGAGATATCATCAAGTGAACTCAAAACGTTTTGTTGTATGAGACTGTAATTATTATATTTTTTAGTTTTTAGCATTTGTCCTTACATATACATATTTATCTTGTCTTCACCGTTCATCAGATTCTGGCTGGTGACGGATAAACGGACGGACTCACAGCAAAGTCTCAATATTATCAAGTAGAACATTACATTCTAGAAATTTGTATGTGTAAAATGAAAAGTCTCTAATAGCTACGTTATGAGTGTTATGACATACGTGATACAAGTAATAACCTTTCAAGTTTCATAACTTTTTCTTCTACAACATAGAAATAAATGTTAGGTATTACATTAATGAAACACTTTGTCAGTCAATGTACTCGGGACTTGACTCATAAATAATTCTGTGTGCGCGTTTGTACGTCAAAAGGTAAAGTTTTGTGAGCGAATGTTGTATACAGTGTCGTTTTATTTGACTTACAAAAATTATGAATCACATTCATGTCACAAATTTTGTACATTTTATTAAAATACTAGTTGTAACTTGTGACTTTGTTCATGTAGATTTTGAATTCCAGTTTGTCGTTTGTCGTTTGGCCGTCTGTCAGACGTTTTAGAGTTCTGTATCAAAAGGAAACCTAGACCAAAACCAAGACCCTAATACTGAGTCTTTTTTGCCTGTATCTTCAGAACGGTGACAGCTAGAGAGCTGAAATTCTTACACTAGAATGTATCAGTTGATATAATAATAATAGATACTCATCATCATCATTATTCTCCTGCCCTTATCCCGTTATTTAGGGTTAAGAATGGACGAATATGTTATGACAATAACAATGCGAATTTCTTCGTGTGCGAGTTCAATTTGTACTTGACCGGTTTTTTATTTATATTTATACTTCTCAACTTATCTGCGACATAAAATCTGTCCATAGATCGCACATATCACGCTGCGTGACTTTGAATGCCCTAGTGAGTGATTGCAATACTGTAGGGGGATGCACCCCTAGGGTATTGCTAATCACTGCGATAAATGGCGCGTGAAAATAATTACGATCGACGCTATGCCGACTCCTAGTGGAATGGTTCTTGAAACGACTCAAACTAATTTATGTGCGAATTGAATCATGGGGGAAGATAGGCGAAAATGTAAAAGAAGAATCAAAAACTACATATTGATCCAAATTTTAAATGGTTATTTGTTAATTGAAAGAATTTTGAAACAAACTTAATTTCAACGAAGATCCTACTTGTTACGACGTTTTTATTTATTTGTCGATGATTTATTTAAATTGATGTGCCGCAGATATGTTTGGGAAGAAATAATGTAACTTCCATTTCTTTTCAGGGGTCCGTAAGAAACAAACCATGATTGTCTTAGTCATAATTTCATCTATTTGAGACTATCCATTAAGTACTTTTCATTGATACTCCTTGGTTTTTAGGTAATCCTTTTAATATTACTTTCTTAATTTCTATTATGTAGACTTCGATCAATAGAAGACTTAAAACACTCTAAATTATAATCAAACAGTTTATATCATCGAAAAACAAAGCACCAGGTAGTTCTTTATTGGTACCAATTCTATTGGGACAACTAAAAATTGAGTTTAGTATTTAACGCAACAGAATTGGCCCCATTAAGTAAAATTAGTGAAGTGTTTGCAAAATCATATTTAATTAAATGTTAATGCATATAACTTTAGTCCACTTAACAGATAGCCAAGTTAATTATCATGATTTGTCAAATCCTGTTGAGCCACGGTCACGGTGGACACTATAACAAGAGCCCTCGTAATTACTGACAGTAATCTTACCAAGTTTGATCACACAAACTACTAACTACTTATGTGTAATCCCTTTATTCATTCCGGGAGAGATTCTTAGTGAGATTTAATTAGTTCTACTTTGTAATGTGATTTTGTCAAACAATAACAATCTTAGCTTAAAACATATTTGAGATATTTTAATGAATTGTAATCGTTCTTTCAGTTTTCTTTCTTTCTTATAGTCTAACAGGACATGAGCTGTCACCATAAATTAAAGGTATTTGGCTTAAAGTTCTAATGATACAAGAGCTAGCATTGTTAAGTGAGCAGGCAAATATGTTTAGTTTGAGATCAAAGGATGCTGTGTGAAATGTTTTTGAATATTAAAAAAAACCGGTATGTGTAAAATATTAGAATAAGTTGTTGCTTTTAAAAAACACACCAAAAACTCCGATTCATAGAGTTGGTCTAGAATATTACAAGACGGTACGATACCAAATTATGCTCCATACAAAAGTATGGGCATCGTACTTCCGTTTTTTCTTCGCGAAAGTTAAACCGATTTTAATAGTTTTTGCGTTATATTATAGATAAAGAGTATATCTATGCTTCTATCACTTTCTTTTTTTCAAAACATAATAATTAAAAGAAATATGACGATTCGAAAAATCCACTTTTTTCGGTTTTCTTTAGATAAAGTTGCAGCGTCTATCACACAGATTTGGTAAAGTTTTACCACAAAATAAAGTGCTAAAACTTTTTTCAAGGAATTCGTAGGTAAAATCTGCTTCATCTATATTTGTCCCTTTCAGCGCGGCGTTCGGAAATAGGGATAGCAATACCTAAGGCAAATACCTAAATGAGGTGTACAGTACCCTCTTAAAGGTTGTTGTCATCATTATCATCATCATCATCATAACATCACGCCTTTTTCCAATGGGGGTAGGCAGAGACTATAGAGCGCCATCTGATACGATACAAACATACTTCCTTGGCTTCATCCATACTCATACATCTTGTCATACACGCACTTGACCCTTTTGAAGTATACTACCTAAATAAAGGTTGTTGTATTGTACTAAAATTGTACTAAAAGAGTTAACTATCTATATATCTATTCAGAACAAAATTAATAGAAGTGCTTTAAAAATATGACGCTTATTAATAAAAAACGCTTATAAATGATATAACATAAATCTTTGAAAATATTAGTAATGAAGGATGATATCTCACAAAACATAACTCAATTATTATGTTAACATAATATCGAAATATAAATGTAAGTTATAAAACACAGGATGTTATTAGCGAGGACGGACAGATTTACGAGAGCCGGTAAACTCTGGCCCAGATACGACCCGAAATAATTTAATTCTGACGATCTTGATATAACCGCCATTTTATTTACTAAAATATAAATGAAAACCCTCTAAAAGTATGTTCCCGAAAAACAAAATAGCATATTAAACTAAAATTATTAGTTTTTAGAAGTATTGCAATAAGTGCACACTTATAGATACACTTATACATTTATGACCAGATGTATGAGTATGGACGAAGTCAAAAAGTGTGTTTGGATCGTAGCAGATTCTGATGGCGGTATATAGTCTCCGCCTACTACCATGGGAAAATATAATGACGACGATGCAATGAGTGCTAAAAATCAGTATAAAATGTACATAAACGGTTTTTTAAAACGTGTGTGTAGAGTTTAAATGATTGAGTTTTTAGTACTTGTTGTTATAGTAGCAGTAGATACACAATATTTAGGAATAATTTGCTTAGTCCATAAACTAAAAAACACGCTTGAAAATCCTGAATATCTTTTTATAAATAAAAATAAAATAAATAAAAATAGCATCGTCATCGGTCCTTGACATGTATGCAAAATTTTAAATCAATCCGTTTATCGCAAGTGGGTGAAAATCACGTTTAAGATTCCGTTATATAGATTAATACATTGATAGATAGGTACATACTGAACTTATAAAAGCGTGTTAAAAAAGCTGTCTCACTTATTCATATACGGACAATGAAGTTTGAGTAACAGAGTATCGTTTTAATTTAAGTTTGAGAGCCCTAAAAATTATCTAAATCATATTTTTTGCGTGAATTTTCTATAATATTTATTTATTTGCCACTGTCATTGCAATCACAATTTTACGACATAGCTACATTGTAGTATTTTAACGTAGCAAAATACAAATTGTATGTGAAGTATATGAAAATACAAATTAATATGTTATCTATTACATAAGTTAGAACATTTTCTTACGTACTGGTAATAAATAACAGAAACATGTCGTTATATAAAGGAAAATGTTCAACATACTTATTTTCTGCGAACGTTAAAAGACGTAGAAAGTTCTCGAAGATTCATTGAGTACATGAGAAGCTGACAGTCACGCGAGAATAACCACACACTTTGGGTAAAGCACTGCAAAAAATTAAATAAATAGGTAACTAAAAATAAATAAATAAAATATATAGTTTGTGATTAGAAAATAATAAATTATCGTTAGGTTTTATTTTTATTTCTTCCACTAACCCCCGACTATTGGGCTCTGGCCTTCCCCACTTCGGGAGAAAGGTTTAGTCTACTAGGTATATCACGTGTTCAGGCGTGTTGGCGTATGTGTTGGTTTTAAGTTTTCCGTCTCTCACAGTTGGCGCAAACTTTTATTATCTCTGAGCCGGCTTTTATTGCACCCTGGGGAAGAAATGGGGTAGTGACACATTCCTAATTCGTTACCATATGAATTTATTATTTATTTTAACTGCTAAATATTAAAATAAGCTATTACTCTATAACGCATTATGTTAATATAAACATATTATGACATGTTAACATTTCTATCCATTAGTCGTATCCCGAGTGGTACATCGTAAATCACTTGAAGTGAGCTTAATCGTTAAGTCTCTAAGAGATTTACAGCTCAGTATTGGCGAGGAGCTCGTCAGTCGTCTACCTACCTCCTAGTAGGTACCTACGAGTACGTTCAACTATTGTTGTGTTGAGTGGGAGAGAAATGGGCACTCTTCCAATATGCTATGTTACTATATGTCTGTACTACGATATTTAGATATATCTTTGTATAAAATAAATGCATTACGATATATACTTACGTAGCGCCTCATCAGCCTCCCGAAGTTTAGATAAAATATCAGATTATCGTGTGTGATTAATATCATAAAGAAGAAAGATTTGACGGCTCTGAAATTACTGGAACACATTTAAAATTCTTTAGTTTAAAAATATTTGACAACTGCGCATTGGGTACCTAGACTATTTCATGAGAACATAAGATATCAATATTTTATTGCTGTGTGAAGCCGGGGCTGATTTCTAGTTCATAGATATAATATTACAAGCTGTTGCGAGCAACTTTGTACGCGTGGTATTTAGAAACGAAACCTCAACAAATTTCACAAAAAAGCCATCCTTTGGAATTACTCTATCTATTTAAAAAAATCGCAGCTAAATCCCTTACTTATTTTTGAAGATATAACTATTAAGCGTATCGTAAATAAGCTCAAGGTTGCACAGCGTGCTATGGAGAGGGCTATGCTCGGTATTTCCCTACGGAATAAAATCCGAAACACGGAGATCCGTAGGAGAACTGGCGTGTCCGACATAGCCCGAAAGGTTAGCACGCTGAAGTGGCAATAGGCAGGCCACATCGCTCGTAGGACTGACGATCGTTGGGGAAGAAAAGTCCTGGAGTGGCGACCACGTCCCGGACGACGCAGCGTTGGACGGCCCCCGACAAGGTGGAGCGACGATATCGTCAAGGTCGCGGGGAGACATTGGATGCAGGCGGCACAGGACCGCGCGTTGTGGCGTTCTATGGGGGAGGCCTATGTCCAGCAGTGGACGGAGAGAGGCTGAAGAAAAAGAAGAAGAACTATTACGCTCACGTAGGCACATATATGTACATATACAAAAATACCAACTTTGTTTTATAATAAGCAAAGATACTTGATGTTAATCTATCTTTCTGTAAAATTACATACATGTAAGTTTAGAGTTATGCATCACGAAGTAAAACGGAAGTCTATTACTGAGACGCCCGCGCCACTGTCCGTCAGTTCATTTTTTTATACGTCCAAAATTTTATATAAATATTTTCTTACAAAAATATTAAAGTAATCAAACACAAGCCACAGTATTATAACAACAGTATCAAGTATTTCAATATATACTTAACATAGAGTTGTATTGTAACTCATAACAAGTTGTCATAATAATATATATTATTATATGGTTGTATATAAACATTTGTATGAACAATGAAGACAATACGCCGCCGCCACGCACTCACCTGTGAGTGGGAGCTTTATGTGACTAAACTGTGATTAAATAAACGGAATAGGGACGTATTGTGATGTAACTACACATGTAGACACGTAGGTGCCTTTCATTTTACTTTTGTTAAATAATACTTGCTTTGTATGAAATATTTTTGTTTTCTCTCCAGCCCATTATCGTCCCACTGTTGGGCACGGCCCTTTTCCTCTTTGGGAGCGATTATGGTCCAATATGGCACGCTAACGAAGAGTGTTTGCACAGGTGTTATTTTCAAGTTTTTCGTCTCTCGCAAAGGATACTACCTGTGTACAACATCCCTTAGCTGGCACTCTGGGGAGGAAATGGGTACGTAATGAGGAGGGATGAAAGGTATTTAAGCGAAAAAGAACATGAATATGAATGTTGATGGCCGGAAAATGAGAGGAAGACCAAAGAAAAGATGGATGGACTGTGTGAGAGACGATACGAAAAAAAGTAGTTGATAAGAATCTGACGGCTGATAGGAGAGCCTGGAAGGGAAAAACGTGCTGCGCCGACTCAAAGTAGCTTGTACTCCTAGCTTGACTCCAAATAGCTTGAGATAAGGGCAGGAACAAGAGGAAGAAGTATATCACAGCCAAAGTTATAAACACGTAAATGATGACTAATTATATACAGCTTAATCCTCTTACTTTTATTTAACAAGATGTTGAGTGAACCTGAGGATTGAACTTGTTTAAGACTTTTAATCAGCACTTGAACGAATCGCACTGTAACTTGTTTCAACATGATAAACAAACTTATTTAAAAGTTCTTTACACTTGTATTAGATGCTGGCGTTCATTATTTATTAGATAACTCTGTTTTGTTCTGGGATTATTTACTTACTAGCTGTTGCCCGCAACTTCGTACGCGTAGAGTTTAGAAGATGTTCCCCGTTTTGGTAACATTTTTCACTACTGCTTCTCTCCTATTAGTCGCAGCGTGATTTTATATAGCCTATAGCCTTCCTCGTTAAATGGACTATCCAACACTGAAGGAATTTTTCAAATCGGACCAGTGGTTCCACACATTAGCGCGTTTAATCAAACAAACAAACAAACTCTTCAGCTTTATAATATTATAAGTATATAAGTATAGATATATAAGTATATAAGTATAGATTAATATTAATATTTATTATTAATATTATAAGTATTATTATAAGTATAGATTATAATCTGTAAATAACAAAAAATAATTTAGGGAAATAACGCAATAGAAGTTGTGTTAATATTTATGTTGTGTTGTTTAAAATATAGATACGAGTGTCTATCTGTATCACGGAGTTACCTATAATATACGTAAACTGACCTATAATTATGTGAAAACTTGTTGTGGTTTAAAAATAAGAAAATGGCATTCTGTATCATTATAAGCTTGATACAAAGTTCCGATAGAGTCACTATTTCATAAAATTTGTCTCCTTAAGTTATTTTGGGACTTATATCTACTTAAACCCATCTGTTACCATAAAAAACTGCCACGTAATCAGTTCTGGAGCGATCTATTCAGCATTATTGTAAGGTTTAGTGTCAATCAAAAACAGAGTTATCTTCACACGCTGAAGCAGGCCGGATAATAATAGGCGCGGATAAAGTCGACCCCTAACGACTTGCCGCCGCACAAAGGCTTATCAATTGAGGCAATCTTGCGAATATTCGGTTCGAGTCTGACAATCGAGCTTTGTTCGTTATCGATTGTCCGACACACAAATGGAAGACTTTTGTTAAGTTAAAGTGTGGTGCTCGTACTACGCTTTCCCTTTACTCTACACAATGTTATAACTTTTACTTTTTAAGAGGAAGTTGTTTCTGTTGATAGAATAAATAATTTGTATATTAGCCTCACTGGTATTGTCTTTTTCTTAGTCCATTAATGTCTCACTCACTGTTGGACTCGCCTCGGCTCTTTAGTAAGCGTATTTTTTTTTCTTTTTCCCCGCCTTTTAACTTCCCACTATTAGCTCGGGTCTCCTCCTCCAGTTCAGGACGGTTTTTGGTCTATGCTGCGCTGGCTAGGCATGTTGGCATAGGGTTTGCTTTCCAGTTTTCTGTCTTTCACAGTTGATGTTAATTTCTTTAATACTGGGTTTTACGGCACTATCGGAAAAAAATAGCGTGACTACACTTGTATTCTTTCCGTCACTATACTGATATACGAGTGATATAATTGATCATCCTAATCCTAACTAATTTATAAATGTGAAAACGAGTTGATGACACTACAGAAATTTTGACGAAGTGTTAATGTGTCGAACGAAACTATAGCACGATTAAAAAAACGGTACCACGCCATCTATCGACTGTCATAGTTAACTTCTGTTTGTTAAGGTTTAATTTCTAAATTTCACGCGTACGAAGTCGTGGGCAACAGTTAGTTTTATTATATACTACCTCAGTACCACATAAAATTGTCACAGAGCTACCAAACATATCAAGTGAACGCTAATCATTACAACAATGTCTAAATGTGTGTGTCTGTAAAGTTCCGCAGTACATGGAGGTGTCGACCTCTATTAGTCGCTTCTAACTCCGCACAGTCAAGTTTCATTGTGCCTTTGACTCGACGTTGTTAAGCTAACGGCGGCGTTTTGAGAGTAATTGGACTTAAAACTAAGTTAATCGGACGTGTTCAGCTACTACGTAATCGATGTTAGAATTTTACAGAACAGCCGGTTTACGTAATAATTATTTTTTTTATTTTTCTTGCTTAAAAGATTCCTCTGAAGAAAGCAGACTCAAATAAATGCTAGTTTAGAATTCTCCAACTACCATAAATAGAATTATTTTAAATGAACAGACAGGCTGATACCTTAGGTTGGTAGGTTGTTACGTTCTTACAAATTTGTACAAACACGCAGCACACAAAGATATTTATGTATATATAGAGTAGCTCTGTCCCATTACACAAATGAAAATCATTTGCACGTCTCCAAAGACGAGTTTATAATTTGTTGGAAGTATGCTGGAGGCGGTTTTCATTTCCGTTCCCTACTTCAATATTATAAAACAAAAAGTCATGAATTTTTAAAACATTTTCGTTTGAAAACTCCCGAATATTTTCTACTTTGTGAATAATTTTATCAGTGTAGTGATGAACTCGACAAATTAAAATAATGTGAATAAAAAGGAAATACCCCAAATGTATGTACAGCGCATTACGAGACCTACTGGACGTAATTAGATAAAATGTTTTTGAATTTGTCATTTTTAAGACAAATATTCTTAGTTTGTGTAGAAGAAAATTAAAAGGAAGATATTTTTACCCGACTTCAAAAAAAGGAGGACGTTTCTAATTCGTCTGTATGTTTTTATTATGTTTGTTACCTTATAGATTTTTAACGGGTGAAGCGAATTTTTTATTTGAAATCTGGTGGTTCCCGTTTGGTTCCACTGGCACCAGATCTGGATCTGATGATTATCTCCTGAGAAATCGAGGAAAACCCTCAAATTTCAAAAGCAAATGAGGTCGGTTCAACTTAAAAAAAAATACCTACTCAATTATTACAAAACATAAAATGGTATATGTTTACCACTCAGACGCCTTTTTGCGATCTAGCCTAACTAATTATCTAATTCCCTAATAAGTGGTGTTTATTTACTAGTCCCTATTGGAGCACAGTCTGTAGTTTATTAGTAATTATCGTTGTTTTCTTTGGTCTTTTTATTTTTATGTATCTAATTCTATTTATCACTCTTTAATTCAATTTATATCCATCCGTCCACATTACAATTTTTTTAAACCTCTCTGTAATTGGCAAAATTTTAAAACTTTCCCTTATAATCTGTTTTTACGTCAATATTCGTAAATAACAAATATCTAAATTGTTAACAGATAATACAAAGATTGTGCTGATGTGCTCGCAGCATTCAACTCATGGTTACATAATTATCTACTAACTTATGAATATAATATAATGTATGTTATTATGTTCAGTGGTGATTACGATTATATCGCGTGGTTAATACTATTATTAATAGTCATAATATGAGTGCTGCTATCATTATGAGTATCTTAAACAAAGGCTAATTTCTCTACAAATGTTTATTTCTCTGTTCTTTTATATTATTGGACGATTCACGTAACATTACTAAGGTTGGAAATTGCCATCATGTGTCATGACGCCAATTTTCTATAATTTGATATAAAAGTAGTAATTTGTAAAACTACATAGTAATATTTTAAGGAGTAGTTGCTAAAATAGACATCCATTTATCCATCCATCTTTCTCCGTCAACTTATGGCCACTACGCTTGATCCTGTGCCGCTGCTGATACATCAGTTGCTTCTATTTACTACACCTATTAAGTTAAGGTCTGTTTCGGAGCATAGATTTATTTAGTTTTAAAAACTCTTTTCTTAATTTCGTATCTTATTGATATCTGTAAAGTCTTGAAGAATCATGTAAAGAGGTAATGTTTGTTATAGGTACTTAAGCAAGGGAATATCACCGAAAGTAATGGTTCAACTCTAAATTGTTTTTCACTATTGGGAATCTACAGTCTCCGAGAGTGCTATAGGTTCTTATGTATAAGGATGAAGACAAGTGTGATTCGAATTTATCGGCAGAAGAAATCGCAGGCAATAGCTACTCTCTTTATATAACACGCTAAAAGAAGTACAACTTCAAAAAGTTTGGTCCAATCCTCTCCTCAAACCTAACAACAAGTCCCCTCATTGCCTCAGGGTACAAACCGCACAGTCTCTTGTTACTGCTCGCAAGTAATTACAACGTTAATTAATATTACAGCTCTCGGTCTGACTTTAACGTGATGTTCTAGTCTTATTTGTATTATAACTAGTTAGTGTTCGCGTTTAACTTGAGTTCTGTGCCATAAACTCATAAGTATTTTCAGATGTTCAGTTATAAAAAGTACAAAAACTATTCGGCGAGAGAGTCACCTTGACTTAAAGATATAAAAGTACAAATTTTGACATTTTGACAGACATGCTACATATTATATTTCCAACAAATTACGTTGTTATTCAGCTTATATTTTAATTACATCGCAAATATTTATTATGAATAACTTAACTGAGGAAAATATTCGAGTTAATTTATCCAATTATAAAAATAATATAAACACAACGAGAGAAAATTGCTACACAAAATAAAATGTATGATTGTCTACAAACAATAACTTCACCGCCAGAACTTGTTCGTCTCGTAACATTGTTAACAAACCTATTGACTGGTTTTAATATTGTTTTGTACAAATATACTGTATATGTTTTATTAAGTATTGTGGAAAACGTTAGTGTTTTGTTAAAATCACTATTACGGTTATTACGGTAATAGTCACTTAAGTATCTGTCAAGTGTCATCACCCCGTTTCGTCCCCTGGGTGCTGTAAAATTCAACTAAGGGAGAATCCACATTATAAATCTTCTATGAGAGACGAAAAACTTGATACTAAACCCTGTGCATACACGGCTGGTCAGAGAGGCACAGTGGATCAAAACCCTCCCAAAGTGGAGGAGGCCCGTGCGCATCAATGGAACTTTAGTGGTCTGAAAAGAGAGAGAGATAGATAGAGAGGGAGATATAGGTCTCAAAGTTCTTATTTTGTAATAATTTTCTGGGACACTTATCCAACAACAAATATAATATTGACTTCATTATAGAAATGTATCCTAAATGGATGATCCGATATACATATAATAAGGTTTGGACGAAAACAACAGAACGCAATTTCTTAACGAACATAATTATATCTTCTTTACTTCTTATAAAACAAAGTCGTTATTTTTGTATGTATGTCCCTATGTGAGCTTATATCTTCATAACTACGGTTTATTAATAGATAGAGTGGTATACGAGGATGGCTTTTTTGAGTAGGTTTTTGTTTCCTGAATTCCACGCGTACGAAGTTACGGGCAACTGCTAGTTTATAGACATAGTGATATCTCCTGGCCGAGGGTCAACTTATTAACATATAACGGATACTTTTGAATCTTAACAGTAAGATATCGTCCATCAGAGAATGTTTCCGAGTGCTATGTAATGAAGTTAATTTGATAAAAGATGACCTCTTTGAGGAGCCTATCTTCGTTTATAATCGCTGCTTATCCTGGCGGAACCAAGTTAAATTAATTAGTTCAGTAACAGTTTGGTTATCACTAGACGAGAGGAAAGTTGTGGTAACTCGTTAATTTAATACGATAAAGGGTGGAAATTATGTGAAAGTGACATTTAGAAGACTTTTAGTATGTCTTGATTTTAAAAGGCAATGTTTTCATATTACATTGCCTTTTTTATTGACATATAAAAAAAATACTGTCTTATGATAGTACTAATAATAATGTGCCTACGATAGAGTGAATTCCAATTTAATTAAAATGTAATCCTTCTTCCTCGGTTAATATTATAACTTGGAAAGTAACTCTGTCAGTCTGTCGCTCTTTCACGCCAAACTATTATACTGAAATTTGATGTACCTAAAATTTTAAAATATGTGTGGTGATCACAAATTCCACGTGTACGAAGTCACGAATAATAGCTAGTTTAATATAATGTAACATAATTTTATCAAAACAACGAATTACTGAAACACAATTCAGTTAAAACAAGGGCTGTCACACGTCTCGTAGCTTATACATAACAAAAGGTTTAATAGCTGTGTACTGTGTACCATTATACACAATCAGAGCACACCCGTGTACTGAGTATACACGTACACAAAGTGATGTACACTCTTGTCTGTGTGTGATCTTGATTTGACCCTTTTTACAGTCTACATCTGTACAATAGACAAAGTATCACATTTTGTAAATGAGTACATTCTATTGCGTTACATGAAATTCTATGTTTCAGGAAAACATTATTATGTAAAAACTTCTTTCTTTTAGACAAATTTATGTTTAAATGATCATGGTTCATACGTCATCATCATTCTTCTGCCTTTATGCCAATATTTAATGTGAGCGCAACATGTCTTTTACCTATAACATTATAATTATTATAATAAATAAAATGAAATGTTTGAAACACTAAAGAAAGCCCAAATTAAAAGAATCTTTATAAAGGTGTAGAAAGGTTCCCTCGAAATACGTTTTAGTTACGCTTACATGTCTAACCATGTTAAAAATCTATTTATTTGTATGAAATCTAATTTAATATTAATTTATATAGAAACTTTGTGAAATATTACAACTAAATCAAATGTTTTATAGCTTTGTGGTAATACGAGCCGATACATTTTATTTACATCATCATACAAACATTCTCGTGGCACAGAATTTTTCGCCATTATTCTTTTATATAGCCGGACCGATAGGTTATATATAGACTATAGAGCACTATCTGCTACGATCTAAATATAATTCCTTGGCTTCATTAAATTGACATTTAAACTTACAATAACATGATCAGATGACATCCATGTCTTCGTCAGTGTAATAGCTTGTCACCTCATTGAACTTCGACAATATCAGTTGTCCCTGATATTGGATATGGTAGTAATTGCATTCCTGAAGTAAGTTATGTTCAATGAAGCATGACCATGGCACGCGCACCATGTACTACAGATGAATGCACCACAATGGTGCTTTGAGTATGTCGCGTGACAGAGATCCGAGAGAGTCCGTTGTTTAAATAGATTCCAAGACTATTTCTATCCACCCTAGTACGTTTTTTTGCCACTAATTTTATTAATGGGAAGTAAAGGAAGGAAAGTGCACAGAGTGAGACGTAACTACGAGTTTTATTTCTTCCAGTTAACTTTGAATACCTACCTATCACTAAATTTAAATGCATATGAGAAAAAAATCTATAATTTATGGAACGAAGACTCAGAGGTGATCAAACATTAAAATAAGGTGAGGTGGGCGGTCAAAGCAATAACAATTACTTAGAGTAATTTCATATATTTATGATGCTAATGGCATTATGCTAATGCTATGGATTAACGCTAATGGCCTTATTCATAGTGACTTAGCAGAGGTTTAAAAGTTCGCGAAAATTGTCAAAACTTGTTATTCATAATAATCTTTTTACGATAAAACGTTTATTATCTCTCCGATAAAATCTCCGTTTAAACCTACGATAAGTCATTATAAATAAGACCATTAATCTTTATGTGGAACTCTTTCATAAGTGAAGATGAAGCGTCTTTAGAATAAAAATGGAAAATGGAATAAACCATGTCTTCTCTGTAACCACATTATAACATTACAAAGACATCTCTTTCTAATGTTAGCAATCGATAACGAACAAAGCTTCACTGTCAGAGACGAACCGTTCATAGAATTGGTTCTATTGAGGAGCCTTTGTAACGTGACTCATCGTTAGGTGTTGGCGTTATCCAGCGTCATTCATCGTGGGAAGATAACTCTGTGTTTGATTGACATTAAACCTTACAATAATTCTGTAAAGATCACTACATATTTCAAAGTTTATAAAAAATGGTTTCTAAGAAAACAGTCCCTGAAACAGTAAGCTTATAACAACATTGAAACATAAATGCTGGATGCAAATCGCATAGCTGGGCTTCAATGAAAAAGGTCTCTCCTTGCACTGAATAAAAAATAATTAGCTTTAAGGTTCAACAGAATGTATTAATAATATCAGAGCAGAGAAAACAGGCACCAAACAAACAAACTGTTCAATCTCCCTAAGTCCAAGTCAATTATATATTGAAACACGAATTAATATTACTTTGTTAGCGATAAAACTGGTTTTGTATTGTTAAATACTTATTATACGTATAACATTAAATGTACTTTCCGCTTACAAATGTGTATACTAATAAAAATGTAACACAAACACAACAACAGAAAAGTTGTCCACGATTTATGAGTGTGTGTGTGTTCCGCGAACAAAAACAATTAGTTCAACCACAAGAGTTTGTTCTATTGTTAACAGACCTATTGAATTTCGGTGTTGTTTGAAAATTGTTATTTTCTTATTTCAATACGAGGTATATTCAATATAAATGTGAGAATGATAGTAGAAACAAATACAGGAGATGCAAAGAAGATGGTGTAACCATCCTCTTTGCTTCTTAACACAGATTTCGACTAGAATCAATAAAAATAGTAGGATATTCATGGCGTGGAAACAAGAAAATTATAAAAAATATTAAAATTAAAACTACTTAATATGTATGCTACCGCGTTTATTATATGTAGTTCAATTCAAGCCAGATGGATAGTAGATAGTAACATCTTCTGTGAGAGACGGAAAACTCGGAAATAAACCCTGTGCCAACACGCCTGGTCAGTGCGGCACAGTAGACCATAATCCCTCCCAAAGTGGAGGAGGCCCGTGCCCAACAGTGGGACGTAAATGGGCTGGAGAAGAAGAAGAAGTATAGTAGACTTTTCAGCCTCTATGATTAGTAGTCTAGATCAAAATAACTTACGCAAAATTAGAAAATTTTTAATTATCTGTTTTCGTGTCTTAGTCCAACTGGAATGTATGATCATCCCTACATAAATTCATTATAAAACATATGACTCAATACATAAAGAACATGCACAAGTTATAACAAATGAAAAGAAAATCCATTTATTTGAACATATTTGTATTTCACAAAGTAATTCTTTGGTACAAAACTCAATTATAGTAAAATTACGTAAGAGAGAGGTATTTGTTAGCAGAATAAATAGAAGCCTGCAGCTACACTCGCCTCTACAAACATTACCTTACCCACATATACTCGTATGATTTTGATCGTATTATGGTACCAATTCTTTGTGCACAACTTCGGGCATCGTAGTCTAGTGGTTCATGTAACGGACTGCCGTTCACGAGGTCTCGGGTTCGATTCCCGCTCGGGACCATCATTTGTGTGATGTTTATAAATGTCATACAAATGTTTGTGCTGCGTCTGGGTGTTTATTATGTATTATAAGTATGAATTTATGAAAAAAAGAAAAAGTTTTATATGTAATATATCCGTATTCTGGTACCCATAGTACAAGCATATAAGTTTAGCTTGGGACTAGAGGACGTTGTGTGAATAATCCGTGTATTTAAATTAATTGGCTGTTTTATTGTGCACGTTAATAATAATAAAGATCTTTACTCTATAATAAAAAGCTTTTTTATCAAAAAAGTTCAGTTAACATTGCCGGATTGTGTTGGCGCCACTATCAAACTTCATTTTTCAGTTTAGTTTGTTGTGCGCTCTGAATTGGTACCTATATCAAGTAATACTGTACGAAGGTAATATGAATCATTCATTATATTAAAACTATTTCATTGAATATAGTTTGTCTATTTGACTGTTGTGAAATAATTCAGAAATTTTCATGAAAATTAGTATAATCATTAGGTCTTATACGCAGCATATTTTAATTATACATATACGTACGGAAAGCACTGACGTATATAAAATACTTGAGTTCAATTAAAATATAGTTTTGTATGGGACTTTAACGATCTCTTAAAAATCAGATAACTTTATGTTTTTCTAAGTTATTCATTTACTTACTAAAAAGTGCTACTTACTAAAAAAGTGACCTAAGCACAGGCCGAAAACTATCAGCACCAATACATTATCCTCTGTCAAGTAAAAGTTGTTTATAAAAGAAAGGGGTTCCGTACAATGAACCGTAGTTGAGTGATGTTTGATCGCGCTGTGTAATGACGCGACACGATAATTACAGTGACGCAGAAAGTCGATGTCTCAATTAATCACAAGTCGGACGACGGCTAACGATGGAGGAACTTGGAGCAACTTAATGTTCTTTTATTAGCTTTCTTATGAAAAAAAATTTACATATACCTAATATGGGTAAAATTTTGTAAAAAAGATTTTTGAAAAATGCAGTGTTATCTCTCTATTACTCGTGAACAGGTGCCTTCTGCTGGGACTGGTCGATTATTTGCTCCAACAAGGCTATTTTTTATTATTATTAAGCTAGTCTTGATAGTAGGTACTAATCGGCATCATTCTCACACTCCTGATACAACAATGTATAATATATTTGGAAAAAAAAATGTAAAAAAATGAAGAGAATAGAATAGTCTGTTCTTCTCCATAGGATCCGCGTTTGGAACAGACACCTAGTTTCTGACGTTTCAAAAGAGCTTGTAAAACATGCCAACTTGAAATAAAAAATTTTGACTTTGACTTATCTAATATATTAAATTCTCCCATCACGGTGTTTGTAATTATACTCCTCCGAAATGGCTCGACTGATTTTCGTGGAGTTTTGTGTACATATCCGTTGGGTCTGAGAATCAAACAATATCTATTTTTCATCGCCCTAAATATACCCCTGACGTTTATATGGCAAAACAACGTTTGCCGGGTGAGCTAGTAATTAAATAGAAACACGTTAAAATTTATTGCTTTAGGCGTCATTTTATTCACAGCCTATTAAGGTCTTACTCCTCATCTTGGAGAAGGTAAAGGTAGTGACACTTGTATTTGTAATATTGTAATTGGAGACATTCTACAGGAATTCTAAATTATGTAAATATTTTTTCATCAATTTAATATACTTACATGATTGCTTTTTCAATACGGCATGATACAAAACTTTTTAATGAATATTTTCGCAACTCCGCTGTTACAAATTTTCAACAACCTTTCAATAAAATTAAATTGATGAAGTTTTGATCCCGTATATATACAGTGGTCGGCCCTTTTATTATTGATTATATTAAGTAGACTACATAATTTATAATAAATAAACACGCAAATCAACCAGCCGCTATTAAACCATATGAACAGATAAATCCGAACTAAATTTAAATACGCAGAGTTTCAAAAATTCACTTATTATCAATTTTATTAGCTTTGTGTATAATTTATGTTTCTATTTATTTATTAACGCGACCTACGGTCATTTTCAACAATCAATCTACGATTACGGATAGATTGTTATCCTCATTTATCAGTAAGATATTTTTATCTCCTGTCAAATTTCTAGTAGAGAATGCTGGCATCAAGTAGATTATTGATAGGACTTTTATAGCACGAATAGAGAATAGATAAAATATTGAAAAACGTCGTTAGTATTAGGATCCTAATTTACCTTTTGATACTGAACCTTAAAAATCAGAGATTTTAAGATTTCAGTAGTTTTTAAGTGTTTCTTGCCCCTTTTCAAAGCATCAGCTATAATTTTGCCATTAAAAGTCATGATGATCAAATCACAACTACGTACTTGATAAGTAGTAAGCGTGAGTGTGAGTTCCTCTATGAAAATTTCACAGAACGAGACGGATCATAATATAATCATAATAAAACATGATTGAATACAAACATCGCGCAACGTTGTAAAAAATACGAGGGTTCTGTATAGGCAGGGGACTGTTGATGTTGTTAGTGAGTTATTGATTGCTTTTTATTAGAATTTAGCGGTTACTGATATAATAGACCTATTTTTTTGTTATCTAATTATATGTATACTTATTAATATATGAGAAAGTAACTCAATCTGACTGTCTCTCGTTCTTTCATGTCAAAACGACTAAACCGATTTAAATTAATTTGATATACAGAACACCGGCTTTTTTAAGGATAAACCAAATTCCACATGCATGGAGTTGCGGCCAACAATTAGTTGAATGTTTTAAAATAATGTAGTTAAGTAAAAAAAAATCTATAGTTTTAATTACACACAGAAAAGTTTACAAATATTTGGTTATAAAACACGAAATTTTTAAAAATACTAGCAACAATAATTGACGTAAAATAACCAAGTGGGTCAACTAACCACAATATACAATATAATTATAATAACTACACGTATACTAACTGACTACATCACGTAATAGTTGTGTGAACTCTCTCGTAATTATTGTAATCTGTGTAATATTTGTGCTTCAACTGTTCCCCACTACCTAGTTAATCTGTTTACTTACGCTCGCATTATCGTATATAGTACATTAAGTCGATGGGCTTAGTAATTACTATGAAAAGGTGATTATTTATTTCTGTGTCTAAATGCGAAAATAATAGGTAAGATCAATATTTTAGCAAGTTGTAGTTATTTACTGATAAATACATGGTAGATACATAAAATTCGATAACACGTAGTTGGAAAAGTTAGTTTCAAACACGAGAATTTTACATAAATGCATCATATGCATAAAACAAATAAATAATATAGGCGTAGATCAGAGCGGCTGAACTCTTGTCCTTAAAATAATACATTTTCAACATATAGGGTAAAAAAGATAATAGAAGTTCACCGCGCAATATTGTCAAGTAATCCTCGGAACGCGGCCCGGATTATCACAATATTTCCCCGTTTTTTTCGGCAGATGTTTCGTTTATTTCTTTTGTGGATAAATCTACGTTTCTGAGAGGTCATAGTTTGAATTGAAAAACAAATCTCATGTTTATATTACAATAGCTGTTGCTCTTTTTCAATAGACTTCAAACAATAATATTTGCATCGAAAATTATCTTTTCTTTTTTCAGGTTCTGGTCAAAAATAACGCTCAATGGTACCTGCCTACTCCCATGGGCATAAAGCCTGATTGATGATAAAAACTAAGAATTATTCATTGCAGTGCTTTGGCATCTGTAGCACAACGCAAAACGGAGGACATTCAAACAGCCATAGTAGTTTAGTTTATTTAATTTATCTGTAAAAAAATGAAATATCCTTAAATCCAATACAGTATAGAAAAGCTGTAAATGTGCTGGGTTTGACTAAATCTGATGCGGTGTTCTGTGAGTGACGCTAGATATAGATAAATTGCCTGTATCGATGCAATGCGGTAACAATTTACCTGCGCTAGTTTTTGTGCGGTCTGATACTGAATGTATCAGACCGTAACTCAATTTGTCTGCCGACTATGTATCATACATCGAATGTACTGTCTATCAACCAGCGTAATTGAAAACTAACTCGGTCATTTTACGGTTGTTTTCAATAACCAATCTATGATTACAAATAGACTGAAAATCTCCGTGGTGTATCACTAGCTACTTAGATTAACAAGGTCGTTGGTTTGATTCTTGTTCAAGATAATTATTTGCATGACCAGAAATATTTGTGTGACGATATTTGTCAGCATATTTACTATCTATAAGATTATTATAAGTAGTTTTAGGTTTTATATCCGTAATTTAATAACCATAATTATAAGATTGATCCTTTTATATAAAATCCAGGCGATGCTCTTTACGTTGACCTCCTCGTTCTAAGAGGGTGGTCCCCTTTTTATTACCAGTTTTCATTTAACGCATAACTCGTGCAATAGTTAACACGGTGACATAGTTACGACATTAGTTATTGTCAGTAAACTTCAGGAGAGATTCTCTAACGATTCTAAAAGTGAGTTCATGTGACCCAATTTCTTTGTGTTATCAGATTTTTCCTTTTTTTTATACAGACTTTCTAGTAAAAAAGTTCTTTTAACATTGTTTTATTGACACTATCAATTTTCATTTTAGTTAAGTTTAGTTTTCCATGTAGAATCGGTACCAAAAATGCGTATTTAGTTAGTGCAATTAATCAGTTCTTGCGCCATCCAACCGTTAGTAATGATCTTAGTTGTATAATTTGTTTAACTACACACACATTGTAAGAAAATTTCACAAACTGCGTGACTTATACGTAGTTATTTATATCAGAATCGTATCGTTAATGTGTTCCAACTAACTTATTACTTGGATGTTAAAAGAACTTAACGAGGACTTTAATTGTGAGTCTTTTGACTTAGCGCAACAAACTCATAAAGATTAAATGGCCAAGTTTCTATCTTTCATAACAAACTTACTTTGATAAAGTTGCTTCTAGTTAATTAGGGTGACTGATAAAAGTTTATACATAGGTTCAGTATTAGAGTTTGATAATTCATAATATATGCACTTAAGTAAGATACTTAAAATTTTACCTAATTATCCGTGTAAATTTAGATTTATGGACACACTTATGAATCCCTCTACTTTTCAAAATTACGCAAATATAATAAAATTACGTTGCATGATACATTGGCCAGATTGCGTCGAAGACATCTAACGAAATATCTTTTGTATATTTCATAAGTATTTACAGTATACTTTCACTCAAATATTGATCCATAATATACCATAATTTAACATATATTTATAGTAGTTTTTGCGTGAAAGAGTTAGAAACATCATAACACAAGCATAAAAGCTTAGATTGGGACTATAGGACGTTGTGTGTAACGTTCATAATATTGTTTTTACCAGTCATCTTGTACAATATAATTTCCACGAACCGTCTAGAATATTAATATTTGATTGGAAAATTGTTATTACAAGTGTTACGAGAAAATATTTGACAAGAAATCGTATTACAAACAAGTTTGTTGTGATTACGTTCCGGGTACTTTAATAGATGTTCGCTAAAAATACAAACCAATAATTTTATAGAAGCAGTTCATTACAAGCTTCAACTAATTAATTTATTAATAAACTAGGTGTTGCCCGCAACTTCGTACGCGTGTTTACATATCAAACCTATTATACATTTAAACTTTCCGCTTATACTAGAATAATCCCCATCAAAATCCGTTACGTACCTTTAAATATTTGAGCTCGCTAAGGGACATACACAAAACTAACGGACTACATACAAAACTAACTACTTTAAATAAAACTACTTTTTACGGATTTAGACGCGTATATTTGTTTTAAATTTTGGCCCGACGTTTCGGAGACTTTGCAGTCACCATGGTCACGGGTGAGACTGAGCTGTAATGTGTCTTCTACGATCAGTTATTACACGGTTTACCCACATTCGATTTTAATTTTACATTGACCATAAAGATAGACTTTTACTATAAACTATATCATATTACATTGTGCTCAGACTACATAAAATCAATAACATTATTTTAGTTTCTAAAATACATTAACAAATTGTAACAATATAAAGAAAAATTTTAAATAACATAAGGTGAAACATACATAATTTTATCATAGACTAAAGTTTTAATTATTATAGAGGTAGTATACAATATAGCAAGCAAAACTAAGTTTATATACTTAAATACAATATTATTTACATAATAACAAGAATTTATAAAAAGAATTATTGGTTTAAGAATTAAATTAGTTTATATAAAAAAGAAATTGTTAATTTTATTTGAATTTATAGAAAATTAGTATTTATTTAAATTATTTAGCTTTTATTATTTTATCTAATATACTACCACCAGATCGGAACGCGTCCCACTTGAGAAAGATCTGGCAAGAAAACTCAAGGGGAGTCGAGAAAATTATTTATTATTAACTTTATGTTGTCGGTCTAAAGTGAAGTTAAGGGGATTTTAAGTCTTGTTGTCTGCAAAATGTGCTAACGGTAAAATAACGGTAAAATCGAATGTGGGTAAACCCTGTAATAACTGATCGTAGAAGACACATTACAGCTCAGTCTCACCCGTGACCATGGTGACTGCAAAGTCTCCGAAACGTCGGGCCAAAATTTAAAACAAATATACGCGTCTAAATCCGTAAAAAGTAGTTTTATTTAAACAGATGAGTCGCGCAAGTGTTAGAAAATATGAAACTAACTACTTTGTTTTATTAAATAGGTAATAATATTTAATATTACCTATTAAATATATTATAGGTTTAATATATATTACTCGCAATGTGGCAATCCTCCCCACATTGCGAGGATCTGTTATTATCCTCGCAATGTGGTTGTTATGTACCAAACTTAACCTATCGTATTAAGTTGCGCGCGCGCATCCCTAGGAGATGGTAACTTCACTATCGATGGATCGCTGGCCAGCCGGGTGCGCCGCGCGGTTACCGAGCGCGAGTTAGTCTGTAATCGATCTTGTGAGCGAGAACGTGCGCCGTTTTGTTTAAATTGTACGCCTAAGATACGTGTTCTTGCAGCGGTTTAAGAGTTAAAATTGTATTACTAATAAATTGTTTGTTGATAAAACTAATTATCCTATTGTGCGAATCGATAATTAGCATTGAGATCGAACAGTGAATTGTCGTTGCGAAGTTGAGTATTCGCCATTTTGTATGACATAAATGTGTTATAAAAACTAGTGAATTTTGTGTCTCCATACTTAATACTATTTAATGTAAATTGAACTGTTTGATAACTATAATTGTGATAGTATAATTGCATTAAGACGATTGGTGAAAGTTCACGGCTTGAGTCGCGCCAAATGAGTGGTCTTTTGTGGACTTCAAGAGTTCGTGTCTGCCTGTATAAAGTTAAGTATAGTTTGATTAGCATTCTGCGTTATTTTGGCCAATTTATCGTAGTTAGTGTTAATGAAGCTATAGCTAGGGCTTGACAAGTGAAGACTGTGTTGAAGACGAAAACAGGGTAAGTTTGTACTATCATAAAATTTGTTAACGCTGTGAAACGCAGATTTTAAGTTCGTTCGTGTTGTCCTGGAGAATTGGCACGCTTCCACAAAAAACTAATTACAAAGCCCAGGTTGAACGTAACATATTTTTGGTAGCCAGAGCGTGGTTTAAACTCCGTTTCTCGAATGTTCCATGTTGAACAAACTATACCCTCATTATTTGTGAAAATTGATTTAATTAATTTAATTAATTTAATTTGATTAATTTGGTTGTTTGTTTGTTTAATCTAAATTGTTGGTATAGTTTTAAATAATTAATTTGAGTACTTGAATTGGCAATTAGATTTTAAAGGGTTTGATAATTATTTGTGCTATTGCTAATCGTATTTGTTGTTGCTCAGGTTATTATTTAATATAAATTATTATTTAATTATTGTCTAATATTGAACAACGTTATAGTTAAATTGTGGCGTTGTGCGTTTGTATAATACAACATTTATTTCATACGTTTGTTTGTTTTGTTAAAAAATAAATAATTTAAGTCTTAAATTAATTGCACATTGGCAAGGAATTGTTTGTTTGTTTGATTTAAAATATTTAAGATTTGATATTTGTTTAGAGTAATAGCGGCTTGTCTCATTGAAAGATATTTTGTTTTTCGCTATTGTAATATTGTTTGTTTGTGAAAGATATTTGTTTTTTTTGTTATTATAAGATTGTTTGTTTCGTGCCGTTTGTGCCTTGAAGATGTCTACCGCCGCGTATAATGTTGTCCGCGAGACATATTCCGGGATTGCGACTCATTTGAGATGGTTCACGTCAGCTGCCGCCTTGGTGAAAAGGGAGAACCGAATCGAGGCATTGTTGGACAGGCATGAGAAATGCCCTACACGACTTCAGAAGGTGGAGGCGCTTTACCGGCGCTTCATCTTGCATCTGTATGATGTGCCCCTGGAGTCATTCCCCCAGGAGCGACGGGACCAAGTCCACGAGGACTACGTCCAAATTATGGACCTTGCCGACGACATCGCCCAGCGCGCGCGGGAGATTTTAGCCTCGCGCGCCGGAGTACCGGCTCACCGGGCCCCCTTGAAGACTCCCGTGGGCCTTTTGACCAGGTTACCCAACTTGGATCTTCCACGTTTTGATGGTCGACTAGACATGTGGATGGGATTCATTGGTTTGTTTGAGAGCCTTGTGGACTCGAGGGACGATTTGGGTCCGTCTCAGAAACTGGCCTATTTACTCTCCGTGCTTGATGGAGAGGCGAGGGGCTTAGTACAGCACCTCCCAATATGTGACGGGAGCTATGGGATCGCGCGGGCGTTGCTCACCAAGCGCTATCACAACCAGCGCTGTCTGGCAGATACCCACGTTGACCAGATTTTGAACCTTCCCGTCGTGAGCAATGCTGCCCAGTTGAGGACCGAGCTGCTGAACCCCCTCCTAATAGCCACCAATTCGCTCAACCGCTTAGGACTGCCGGTTGCCAAGTGGTCTTACCTACTGGTGCGTATCGTACTCAAGCGATTGCCGGTGTCTTTGAGGGCACGTTTTGAACAGGGGCACACTAGGGATGAGGCATCTGCTCTCCCTACCTTTGACCAGCTCCTGACGTTCCTGGAGGACGAGTGTCGCATGGGTGACGTCATGGTCGCCGACACGCCGGTGGAAGCAACACGTCCCAGACCCACCAACCAACGGCGCAATGCCCAACCTGCACCAAGAGGAGGTACGGCCGCCCGCTTCGCTGTCGCTCAAGCTGCGCCACCGGACTGCCGGTTTTGCAAGTCGCAGGGACACCAAACGGTGCGGTGCCCAGACTTCGCGGTCCTGCACGTGGCCGCTCGTAGGCGGATTGCCCAGGCCCGCGGCTGGTGTTTCTCTTGCCTAGGGGACCATTACCAGCGCGCCTGCCCCGACACTCACCCGTGTCCTATTTGCGGAGGGCACCATTTGAAAATCCTGTGCGCCAACGCGAATGGCCGTCGCGACCACGCGGGGTCGCCTTCGGGCGGGTATGCCAGTGGACACCGGGACCAGTCCCGCAACTTGGAGTCCGGCTCATCACCCCCACGCCGCGCAAACTGCGCTGCCGTTGATCGCCGAGTTGGTTCGGCGCGCAGCCCCACGGGCGGGTATGAAAGCGGGCCCCGGGTTCATTCCCGCACCTTTGTGTCCCGCTCGCCCTCCCCGCTTCCACGTGATCAAGCGAGATCACCTCCGGTAGTGTACCACGATTACCGTGACGCGCGTCCGGTACCACTACCGTCCCCCCCTCTGGCGGAACGTCCCCGTTTGGAGACGCGCAACCCTCGGTACGGACGCTACAGGCGCTACGAACCGCCGACTATGGCTCGTGGCAGTCGTCACCGAGAGGAGGCCGAGTTTAGGCACTACCCGCATTTTGATTTGCCGTCTCGGGACAACGGCGCTCAGTCGCCGCCACGCCAGCATTAGGATGTTGGCGTCTGCCCCCGCTATGCACCGCCCCCCTTTGAGACCGTTCTCTTGCCCACGGCCCATGTCAGGGTCTGGGGACGGACGGGCGCCTCAGTTGTAGTCCGAGCGATATTGGACACAGGCTCACAGGGGTGCATAGCCTCGTCTTGGTTGGTAGGGCAGACTGGCCAGACTATTGAAAAATATTCAGATGTAATAAGGGGTGTCGGGAACGCCCCCGTGGCCACGGTAGAGGGCCGCGTTTGGTTTGAGTTCTCCCCCTCAAATTCTCCACGTCCGACGTTGGAATCGTCGGCTATTGTGATGGAGAATATCTTGGGCAATCACCCGCAAGTTCGTTTGTCTGCGGATGCGGTAAAATTGACCGCGGATTTGAATTTGGCTGACCCTAAATTTGACCTGCCTGGCACGGTCGATTTGTTGCTTGGTGCCGATGTTTTGGGTAAAATATTACTCGGCAAGGATCGTGTTTTGCAGCCAGGTGGCTTGGTAGCCCTCCGGACCATATTTGGGTTCGCACTGATGGGGCCTGTATTGAGGACTCCCCCCCCTGCCGAACTTGGAACGGCCTTGATGGTGGGGTCCGCCCTTTCTGACGCCGTGCAGAGATTCTGGGAAGTGGAGGAGCCACCACAAGCTCCCCGCTCTGATCCGGAGCATGAAGAGTGTGAGCAGTTCTACAAGACCAACACCAGTTATCTCCGTTCTGGCCGGATCATGACAAGATTGCCATTTCTCGCCGTACGTCCGCCACTTGGCGTCTCGCGGCCTATTGCAGAGAAGCGTTTGTTGGCGATGGAGCGCCGTATGAGCAGGGACCCACTACTCAAGGAGAAGTATATTGACTTCATGCGGGAGTATGAGGATTTGGGACACATGTCTGTGTCAAAATTGGATTGGCGTTCGACGGAGCACTTCTTTCTCCCGCATCATGCTGTAATAAAACCATCCAGTGGTAAGTTACGCACAGTATTTGATGGTTCTGCGCAGACTACTTCAGGAGTGTCATTGAACCAGTGTCTGCATCCTGGTCCCAAATTGCTGAAGGACCTTTGTGACGTCATCACGCGGTTTCGACGTCATCAATTTGTTTTTGTGGCTGACATCAAGATGATGTTCAGGCAAACGGTAATTCACCCGGATGATCGCCGATACCAGCTGATATTGTGGCGAGAAAACCAGCAAGATCCCATGCTTGTCTACGAGCTCAACACGAACACATACGGGCTGAGGTCTAGCCCCTTTTTGGCTATACGTTCGCTTTGGGAGCTCGCGGATCGAGAGCGTATGTCGTTTCCTCGCGCAGCCGCCATTTTGAAGGAGGACCTATATGTTGACGATGTGTGCACTGGCGCGGCCACGGAGAGAGAGGCCCTGCTCTTGCGTGACGAGTTGATTGGCATTCTAGCCTCCGCAGGATATGAGTTGC
Source organism: Orgyia antiqua (assembly GCA_916999025.1). Lineage (NCBI taxonomy): Eukaryota > Metazoa > Arthropoda > Insecta > Lepidoptera > Erebidae > Orgyia > Orgyia antiqua. The sequence continues at coordinate 34,214,378 of OU779867.1, read as the reverse complement.
GTAAATGGATCTCCAACTTACCTGCGCTCTTGGAAGGGCTACCGGACGACCACCAGCAGGATCCTCACCTATTTGAGAACCGTGACAACCCTACCATGATGTCAGTGCTTGGAATCCAGTACAGACCAGTCCAGGACATCTTTACATTTAATGTCAATTTGGATTCGCATCACACTTGGACGAAACGACTGGTTCTGTCGTCTGTCGCGAGAACCTTTGATCCCAATGGCTGGATATGCCCGGTCATATTCTGGGCCAAATGCTTCCTGCAGAGACTTTGGACTGCAGGTCTTGGATGGGACGAGCCACTTCGCGAAGCTGTTTTGAAGGACTGGCTCCTATTTGCTTCCTCATTGCCTGCCATCAATAGGATATCGTTACCCCGTGCTCTGCTTCCACCAGGGAAGCACACCGCGTCCCTTCATGGTTTCTCGGACGCTTCGGAACGTGGGTACGCAGCAGCCGTATACTTGCGCACCGTGACCACAGATGGTCAGGTGAAAGTGTTGTTGGTCATGGCGAAGAGCAAGGTCGCGCCTCTTCGAACTGCCTTGACAATCCCTAAGTTAGAGTTGTCAGGGGCGGCCCTTCTTGTTCGCCTTTTGAATCACGTCATGTCCACCTTGTGCACGTCAATTGACGTTTCCACGATATATGCATGGACTGACAGTCAAATTGTGCTATGTTGGCTGAAGACGTCAGTTCACACCTTAGAGGTGTTTGTAGCAAATCGTGTCTCTCAGATACAGAAATCGGAGACCCCGTTGGTTTGGAGGCATGTGCCTGGCGAGGTCAACCCTGCTGATTGTGCGTCACGGGGATGTATGGCCCCCCTTTTAGTTGAGCACTCTCTGTGGTGGGGACCTGAGTGGTTGACCAGATCAGAATCTAATTGGCCGCGAACTCCGGCCTTAGACATTGTCGCACTGCCTGGGTTGCGAACGCTTGCGCTCGAACGGCAGGACCGTCCGTTCAACCCCGATTTCTTACTTAATCGTTACAGTTCATTGGACAAATTGTTGAGTGTCACCGCTTGGATCAAGCGCTTCATGAGAAATTGTAGACATCCACAGAACAAATGTTTGGAGGCCTTCTTATCGCCACAAGAGCTCCAAGATGCTCTTCTTCACTGGGTTCGTTCTGTGCAAGAGGCACATTTTGAAGACGAGATTGACATCTTGAGGAAAGGCAAATCCAAGCTGTCTGGAGCCATTTGTAAGCTGAACCCTTTTTTGGATAGTGAGGGTCTTTTGCGTGTCGGAGGGCGTCTTAGGAACGCAAACCTCCCTTATGGATCTCGTCACCCCCTCTTATTGCCAAAGAGTGGCCACTTGGTGAACATGTTGGTGACTGATCGTCACATCAAGAACTCCCACGCCGGCTGTAATGCCTTATTGGCCATTTTGCAACGGGAATTTTGGATTTTATCGGCCCGTCGGACGATCCGTAGTGTGGTCTTTCGTTGTATGCCTTGCTATAGGCTCAAGGCCCCTACCATGCAGCCTATCATGGGTGACCTTCCTTCGGATCGGGTCACTGAGATAAGGCCCTTTGCTGGAGTTGGTACGGACTTTGCAGGCCCTTTTTTTGTTAAAACCTCGACCCTCAGGAACAGTAAAACTGTCAAGGCTTATTTGTGCGTCTTTGTCTGTCTGTCCACCAAGGCGGTACATTTGGAACTCGTCTCAGCCCTCTCGACAGAGGCATTTGTTGCGACGTTAGATAGATTCGTGTCACGACGAGGACTACCGTCCTTGATTCGGTCGGATTGCGGTACCAACTTCAAAGGCACAAACAACTATTTAAAAGCGATGTATGATTTTTTGTCGGCTAACGAGACTGAAATTGCGTCTAGACTAGCTACACGTAGAATAACTTGGAGGTTCAGTCCCGTGTCATGTCCCCACTGGGGAGGAATATTTGAAAGCGTAGTAAAGGTTGCTAAGACACATTTGCGACGGGTAATTGGCGAGTCTGTATTGACCTTTGAAGAGCTCGCAACTGTGTTTTGCAAAATCGAGGCCGTTTTGAATTCACGCCCGTTGTGCCCGATCTCTTCAGATCCTAACGACTTGGAAGCCCTCACGCTGGGCCATTTTTTGATTGGGCAGCCACTGAACGCCCTGCCGGAATATCCCTTTGTTGATGTGAGACCTAATCGTCTCTCGCGGTTTGAATTGGTCCAACAACTCACTCAGAGCTTTTGGAAACGTTGGAATTTAGAATATTTGCACATTCTCCAGCAGCGCGTTAAGTGGACTGACAAGACTGATCCACCTCATGTTGGTGACCTCGTTCTGGTTAAGGACGCTAACTCACCGCCACTGTGTTGGCGCAGGGGGCGCATTCTCAACCTCGTCTTTGGAGCAGATGGAGTGCCCCGTTTTGCTGAGCTCCGGGTGGACGGTTCAATTTTGAAGAGAGCTGTATCAACCTTGTCGCGACTGCCAGTGAATTAGCGGCCAGGTAGTCCTGGCCGAGGCGGGTAGATGTTATGTACCAAACTTAACCTATCGTATTAAGTTGCGCGCGCGCATCCCTAGGAGATGGTAACTTCACTATCGATGGATCGCTGGCCAGCCGGGTGCGCCGCGCGGTTACCGAGCGCGAGTTAGTCTGTAATCGATCTTGTGAGCGAGAACGTGCGCCGTTTTGTTTAAATTGTACGCCTAAGATACGTGTTCTTGCAGCGGTTTAAGAGTTAAAATTGTATTACTAATAAATTGTTTGTTGATAAAACTAATTATCCTATTGTGCGAATCGATAATTAGCATTGAGATCGAACAGTGAATTGTCGTTGCGAAGTTGAGTATTCGCCATTTTGTATGACATAAATGTGTTATAAAAACTAGTGAATTTTGTGTCTCCATACTTAATACTATTTAATGTAAATTGAACTGTTTGATAACTATAATTGTGATAGTATAATTGCATTAAGACGATTGGTGAAAGTTCACGGCTTGAGTCGCGCCAAATGAGTGGTCTTTTGTGGACTTCAAGAGTTCGTGTCTGCCTGTATAAAGTTAAGTATAGTTTGATTAGCATTCTGCGTTATTTTGGCCAATTTATCGTAGTTAGTGTTAATGAAGCTATAGCTAGGGCTTGACAAGTGAAGACTGTGTTGAAGACGAAAACAGGGTAAGTTTGTACTATCATAAAATTTGTTAACGCTGTGAAACGCAGATTTTAAGTTCGTTCGTGTTGTCCTGGAGAATTGGCACGCTTCCACAAAAAACTAATTACAAAGCCCAGGTTGAACGTAACAGTGGTGATATTAAAATTTGTAACACATCATATTATTATATACATTTTATTATAACATGGAGTGTGTAAAAAAGAATCTCAAAAAAGTCTGAAACTTAGAACTACTTTATTATTCTGTATTATCACACCTAGACCACTTAGTGTAATCGATCAAATACCCCATTGTTATGTAGCTCAATTCCCAGCAGTAGAACGTTTAAGATCTAAGACGAAAAGAATAATATCTGATTAGGCAAAATCCTCAACGTTTCAGTCTGATCAATGAATAACAATCTGAATGTTCACAAACAAGATAATTAGCACCTAATGTAAATCAAACGAGAACAAATATCGTTATAATTAATGTGTTTACGTTCTGATATGTGTTCGTGTATGTTACAATGTTCAATATACTCGTAGGTTCATTTATGTTAGGAAATGTGATAAAAGTGACGGTAATATATCACACATGTGACATAACAACATAGTTATATGTTAGTTTTAGATTATGAAAGTGTTTTATGCAGGCAGTATTTACATATATGAATACGAATATTATAAAGCTGAACAAATTGCTTGTTTATTTGTTTGAACGCGCTAATCGCAGGAACTACTGGTTCGAATTGAAAAGTAAATTATTTTTGTGTTGGATAGTGAATTTATCTTAGAAGGAAGGTCTATGAACATCACGCCACGACAATTAAGAGCGAAGCATTAGGCGAAACCCTCATAAAACAGACCTTGTGCCAATACGCCAGGCCAGCGCGGCACAGTAGACCATAATTGTTCCCAAAGTCAGTGTGCCTGTGCCCAACTATTAACACGTTAAAAGGCTTGAAAGAGAGAGAGGGAGAGAGTATAGTATGCAGCACAAATTATTTTATTTATGTGTGAATCTCTTTACCTATTGTTCGCTAACTGTTGCACTGTTCACAGCGATCTCGGTCACGAGTTGTTATACATTAAGCGTTTGTATTATGTTAAACACTGACTCGTAATAGTACCACACCGGTAATGTCATTGTAGTTTGTGAATGTACTGTTGTTGTGTTTTGTACTTTGGATTTAGTTGATAAGTACAATTTCATTGCTTAGATATAAGAATCGGTCAACTACGAGTTGAACTCGCATACGAAGGGTTTCGTACCTTTATCATCATAATATTATCATCATACTGACCCTAAATAACACCAAATAATGGGACCCAGTATAGTGGGATAAGGCCAGGAGAATGATGACGATGACGAGTATTTGTTGTTATAGAATGAACTGACAAACACCAACTGTGAAATTTTCAGTTCTCTGGCTCCATATCACCGTTCAGTGATACAACCTGGTGGCAGGTGGACAGCGAAGCTTCCATAATAAGGTCCTGTTTTATCTTTTGATATGGGACCCTAATAATACGCTTATATATATTTTGATCCTGAAAGCACCTAATTGTATTACTCATTGGTGTACTCATATGTCATTGGTTGTGTAGAAAACTGTATAAAAAAATCAAAGAGAAAGAAAGATTGATGTTTCAGAATAACCGCCATTAGAAAAGGCCGTTCCGAAAATTCCGTTAAACAGATTTAAATGAAGCTAATTAAAGCAACTTAACTTCACAAGTAAAGTTAATTTACCGACTTTACTTGTTCCTCACCCACAATACGAACAGATGAACTACCTACCGCCTCCGCTGAGTTGTCGCTACTGTTAGATAGTTTCAATGCAAAAGTTTCATTTAATTTAAATTGTTACCGAGCCCACAGCGTCACAGTCGCGTTATGTGATTAGTAAAGGTTAAACTGCACTAAGAAATAGAATGTTTAAAATGGCAGAGATTTAAAAATTTTATACTTACTATTATTTAATATTTTTACTTACACTAAACTGGACATAACATAATCTGGTTGACATAAGGTAAATAATTTATAAAGTATTTGTAATGCAAATAGTCTAAGCTGATAGACCGAGATCCGAGAGGTTAATTCTTTTACTTATTTTTTCAGCGATATATTTGATGATTTTGATTTTGTTTTTGTACTTTGTACCCTCACTGGGTAATAAACGTTGGACAGACGGAGAGACAGACAGTCAGACAAACGGATATGGAAGTGATTCAATAAGAGTTTCTTTTTTGTACGAAACCCTAAAAAGGTACATTTTTAATAATTTTCAAATAGCAATAAATATTTATTTATTAACATAAAATATACAAATTAAAAGCTGAGTATTTTAGTAGCATAGAACGATATGTTATACTTAAATATCTAACAGTTGAGTGACAGGGAGAGCATGAAGAGCGTAGCGAGTGCGAGCGAGAGGGAGAGGTGTGCGAGCTAGGCGGCGGAGCAGGCGTGCAGGCCGGGCCCCATGCAGGCCGCGTAGGCCATGCGGTGCGGCAGGTGGTGCTGCTCGTACAGCCCCGTGAACAACTCGTGCTGCGGCCCGCGCGCGAACACCGCCACGTCGTCGCCGCCGTGCGTCTCCCACTCCAGGGGAATGTCCACGTGGGCGAGCCACTGCGTCTCACCTGCGACCACACACGTCTTATTGCTATACGTCGCTGTGAGAGACAGCTAACAAATGTTACAGATCATTCTGCGAGAAACAAAAAGCTCTGAACTAAATCCTCTACCGACACGCCGATCAGCGCGTAGTAGGAGACCAAATACGCTTTCATAGTGGAGGAGGCCTATGCCCAGTAGTTAGACATTAAGGGCTGAGTAGAAAGTATACTAAGTTAATCACATAGTGACGATCACAAAGTAAAAATAACAGATGATTTCGCACCTCTCAATAGATCCTCGTAGTAGATCTTTACAGCAAATTATAAAACATACTCACCGTAATTTTGCTCATTTGTTACATCAGGTCTGACTCCATCGACGTGTTGTCTAAAGCCAGGACCGTTCGTGTAAGACAGTGTTAAATATGGAATGTTATCCTCGTCTCTGTCTCTGGAAACGCCAAGGATATCGTTTCCTCTGGGGGAGTATCCGTTAAATGCCATGACGTGAGAGTGATCTGCGGTCACCACTATGAGGGAGTCCTCCTCGGACAGCAGCTCGGTGGCACGCTTCACCGCTTTGTCCATCTCGATTGTCTCGTCCAGAGCCAGGTGCACGTAGTTGTCGTGATGAGCGTGGTCGATGCGTCCACCCTCTACGAATAAGAAGAATCCCTTCTCGTTGCGACTCAGCATTTTAATAGCCGTCTCGGTGAGCTCGGCGAGAGTCGGTTCGGTCGCTAAGTTTGACTCCAAATTATACTGCAAATGGTTACTTTCGAATAATCCCAGTAAATATTCGGGCGGATTATTATTCAGTGCCATCAATTCGTTTCTGTTCCACACGTAGCTGAAAGTAACATTGCGATCCCTCTTGTCCTGCTGCCACTCCTCGATCAAATTTCGTCCGTCCGTCCTTCTGCCGGCCGTGCCCTCCTCGTCGATGACGCTGGTCGGTAGGAAGGTACGTCTGCCGCCGCCCAGGATAACCTGCACACAATCGACTCAGTTAGTGATACGAGAGTGACGTTCGCATGCTGCGTCAGGTCGGAAGAGTGCTGACCTTGAACTGATTCCCGGGGTGCATGTGCACCAGCTGCTGAGTGAGGTCGGGGCAGGTGTCTGGCTCGTACCCTGCCTCCCTGATGTCTGCGTCTGTCTCCCAGTCCCTGTCCGCGGACTTGGCGAATGCACCGCTCGGTGAGGCGTGCGTCACGCGGGTCGTTGTTACGATACCTGCGGTTCATGAAAGAGGTCCACTATAACAGTGCACTATATCCTTATTTATAGTCGAATTATCGACTATTGCTATTCTTAAATAGCAACTAAACTGGATTAGCTCGTAAAGTGATAAGTTGATAACTGTTGAAAATAATCATGATTGACTCGACTTGACTGAATAAAAATGTTTCGTACCTACTGACACCAAAAGTAAAATAGCAATTGCTATTATAACGTTGTTGCATTATTGTTTTGTCATTTTAAAATTGTTTAATTTACTTTATTAAGGAATTTATTTCAACGGGCAACAGTCTCGAGCTGTTTTGTTGTGAGTGTAGTCATTGACAACAGAAGAGGAACTAATTTTATTTTATTAAAACGTAATGTAGTTATAACTTATTAAATTAAATTATAGCAGACAAAGTGATCACTGCAAGCGGGTCTTGAACCCATGACCTCGGTTTAAGTTTTTTTTCACCTTTCGGAACATAGTTCCTTATCGCGCGCTACGAAAGGCTAGACGGAACAAAATTAAGACCAAAAATAGAAACGACACTTTTTGTTATAGGTACCTATAAGCCGGGCGGGGCGTGTGTGCTAGTTTTCCAATTGCAGAGCATAATGCGACTCAGTGCCGCACAATGCTGAACTATGCTGACGCTTAATTGGAACATGAATTAGTATTCAAATGCACCAGCAGAGTGCGCTAAGTACAGTGTTGAAAAAAAAATACTAAAATAAAATTGTATTCACATTATAAGTGAGGAATATAAAAAAAGTCTTTGTTTGTACCTTCATCCATACTTAAATTTTTTTTTAAACACAGCTTGAATTAACTTTGATTATTTCCATAAAACTCCGACGAAACGAAAGCCTTAAAATTTTTTTTAACAATAAATAATATTACTAACCATAATATATAAATAAAATTTCAATCAATGCCAATTTAAAGAAAAAATATTTGTTAATTTTCTGTCGCTGAAGTTGGTATGGATTGCACGCATCACTTTTGAGAGTGCTCGATTGTGCGATGCGATGCTGTAATTGGAACACTCAACGTTGAGCATTGTGCCGCATAATGCGCTCTTGTGCTGTAATTGGAAAACAGCGTGTGTCTCTCTCTCTTTCTCTCATAGACAATATGCCAGTTATTTTCGTTTCGTCTTTCTATTTCGCATTGAACAGTGTGGTAAATAAAAAAAAACTTATTATAACTTAAAAAAATAAAATTTTATGACAATTCCATAACTATTAATCGAAAGGAACTTCAATCCATCCGGTGTCCGTTGACACCTCTCAAGTGTTTTCTTTACCAAATGTTTTCCACTATAATTTAATTTAGTAAGTAAAAGCATAGCAAGTCAATTGCAGAATTAATAAATTACTTTAAAACGTAATGTGTGTGTTAATTATCATGTAATGTTTTTAACAAAAGAGTTAAGCAACTTACTGTAGTTGGAAAGAGTTACCGGCATGACTCGGCCATGATTAGGTACTTACATCTGTCGTCATTGTTGTATGTATGTTATATATTATTATATTGTGTGTGAAATAATGTTTATAAGTGTATTAAATTAAAGCTAGGCAGGTCTAGTGTGATATGTTATAGTTATCTAGATTGGAAGAGTTGGTTACCGGCGTCTCGTCCGTCGGCGAGGGCCCACTCGGCGATGGAGCCCACGTGGTTGCCCTGGTCGGTGGCCCGGGCGCAGTCGCCGCGGGGCACGGCGCCCGTCACCCCCAGAGTGCCGTAGTTGGTCTTGACGCCGCCCAGGTAGGCGGTGGCCGTGCACGCTGAGTCGGGGATCTGGTAGTCCACGCAGTATGTCTGTAACATGCACCATGCTATTATAATTGGTGGATTAGTCGAATAATCTGGCGCTTCATGCCTAAACTTGTTTTGAAGGATTAGGCACTTTTAAATCACCTTTACAGTTACATCTTGTTGACAAAACTCCAGTATTTATGAAGGCTCGCCCGTTGCCATTAGCTTTGCGTGAGCCAGTTGAACGCGAACTTAAACGTTTACAAAAAGAAAACGTCATATCGAAGATATATTTGCTACACTTGCAGGGGGTGAGCAGTACTCAAAACTTGATTTATCTCATCCGTACCAACAAGTGACGCTGTGTGAAGAGTCACAACCCATGACAGCGATTACTACACATGTACAGAATAATACCTTTGTTTATAAACGTATACCATTCGGTATAAAATGTATACCAGAAAACTTTCAAAAACTCATTGAGGAGACTCTTATTGGGTTGCCGTCTACTGTAGTTTTTCAAGATGATATATGTTATACTGGGAAAAATCAGGAGGATCATTTTAATAATTTACGAGCTATTTTATGTAGACTCAAGGACGTGGGTTTGCGCGTTAACTGGTCGAAATGTGATTTTTTTAAAGACAGTGTAACTTACTTAGGGTATCGTATAGATAAGCACGAACTTCATACCGACGAGAAAAAGGTTGAAGCTATAGTGGCGGCACCCAGACCCAGGGATGTAACACAGTTAAAAAGTTTTTTAGGATTAGTGAATTTTTATTCTAAGTTTTTAGTAAATATCAGTGATCTATTAAAACCATTATATGTATGATTTACTTAAAAAGAATGTAAAATGGCACTGGGACAATTGTTGTGAAGATTCATTTAATAAAATAAAATATGTATTAAGTAAAAGACAGCCGAGCGTAACTACTCGCAGCTCGATAAGGAAGCGCTCGCTATCATTTTTGGTGTAACTAAACACCATCAGTATTTGTATGGTAGACATTTTTATTTAAGAAGTGACAATCGCGCATTGAGCTACATCTTCGGTAATAATAAGGGCATACCACAAACGACAGCTAGTCGTTTACAACGATATGCTGTTCGGCTGACTGCGTATAATTTTGATATTGAATTTGTTTCTTCTAATAACAATAGTTTTGCTGACGCTTTATCTCGCTTACCTTTGAGGTCTACGAACAAAACAAGTAACGATAGTTATTTTGGAAGTAGTTATCTTAATTTTGTGGCAGATGGGTTGCCAGTAACTTTCGATGTAGTTAAGACTGAAACTAATAAAGATTGTCAATTGAATAAAATAGTAGGTTATGTAAAATTTTGCTGGCCTAACCGTTTTGATAGCCAAAGTGATAAAATATTCTATTCTAAACGCGAAAGCTTATTTGTGGAGCACGGTTGTTTAGTGTGGGGTTATAGAATAGTAATGCCGAACAGCCTTCGTAATGTTTTACTTGACGAACTGCATAGTGGACACATAGATGTGGTCAAGATGAAGCAAGTCGCACGTAATTATCTGTGGTGGGCCGCGGGCTGGACGCGGACATTGAGAGACCACCCACCACCTGCGCCTCTCATGGCCCGCAACACCATGGACACGGTTGAATGTCGATTTTCTTGGGCCGTATCGTAATAAGTATTATCTCATCTTGATTGACGCGCATTCTAAATGGCTAGAAGTTGAATGTGTACCTAGTACGTCGGCGCAATCGGTGATATCTTGCTTTCATAAAATTTTTGAACGATTTGGCTTGCCTAAAAGCATAATTAGTGATAATGGTCCTCCGTTCTCTTCGGCCGAGTACTTGTCGTATTTGAGTAAAAATGGCTTATAGCGTATTTTAGTAGCACCGTACCACCCCTCTAGCAACGGTGCAGCAGAGAACGCGATCCGTCAGGTAAAGCAAGTGCTAAAGAAAGCCACGGTGGCTAAAGAAGACTACAATACGGCATTATGTAGGTTTTTATTTACAGATCACTCGACAACACAAAAAGAACTAACTTACTCGGGCGTCGTTTGCGTGGTAGGTTGGATCTATTGCGATCTCGTACAGTACAGTTGGTTCGCGATAAACAAGACAAACAAGAGCTTAGGCGTGGTGGTGTTTTACGGGAAGCGTCTCCCGGTGACAATGTTTTAGTCCGAAATTACACAAATGGACAAACTAAATGGAGAGACGGCATAGTTGTAAATAGGACCGCACCACTTTCATACAAAGTTAGGACACTAGATGATAGTCGTTTACACAAACGTCACATAGATCAAATTATAAATAAATGTTCTAGGAAGTCACGTTACACCATGTGTGGCGTTCAAAATGGTAGTTCAGAGTGTTTAGAGGATCAGGGCTATAATTGCGATAACGTTGTCGGTGAACAGTGGTCTACACCTGACAAAGCTATGCCATGCTGTGACAACAGTAGATCTTTACCACCGCGATCGGTTGAAAAGGACTACATGGACTGTAATATAGATGAGGAGGTAGGGGTCACTAATATACATGTTGAAGAACCCCCAGCTATTAGCACTGCAGCACGCCAATATCGAACTTACAGTCCCCACAAAATGACTTTACGTTCACATGTAAATGGGCGCTAAATAAGAACTAATACTCTGTATTCCAGATTTATTATATTATGTTACCTTTTATGTTATGTCATTGTATAAAAGCTTAATCTAAGGGAGAAATGTGTGGTGTATTTATATATCTACCCGCTTATGTATTGACATATTACATACGCATCAGTCCGCAATAGACCGTGTTTTATTGCACACATTACAATTATCTTAGTTTTATTCAAATAAATGGAATTTTAATAAAAAAATGATAATGTGCACAATGTGGTGAAGTAGTGGGAATTTATTTATGTAACAGATTAGTCATCGAATCGATTAATTTATTTATTTACTAGCTGACCCGGCAAACGTTGTTTTGCCATACTAAAAAAAAAACTTTGAAAAATATATGTTGTCCGATTCTCAGACCTACTGAATATTCATGTAAAATTTCATAAAAATCGGTCAAGCCGTTTCGGAGGAGTACGGTAACTAACACTGTGACACGTGAATTTTATATATAAGATTGTGTTTTATATGAATAGAACACCAAAAAGTATTACTTGTATTTATGACACGACTGCAAAAAAAGAGTGTAATATTTTTATGTTTACGTATGTTTGTCCGTTTGCTTATTTTTACTATAACTTCTGAATGTCTGAACTGATTTTAAAGTTTGTAGTTAGAATCCTTAGTTCATCCCGAGTGACATAGGATACCTTAATTATTATTGTCCAAAACCGCCGTAAAAATTGCAAACTATTTCTAACTAATAAGGTGTCATCTGATCGGGATCCAGGATTCTAAAAGGTATGTCCATAATATAATTCTATCCCAGGCATAAAAATTAAGTTTAGATAAATTAGCGTCCGATTATCCGATCACTGATTATAATATTGGCTGCTTGCTAAAATATATACAATATGTACTACATGAGCACACCTTCATACAAAATATAATAAACATCATAATACAACCCGCGTGCTATCATGTAGGTATGTTTCCTCGGCATTAATATCACCAGAACGACTAAACATGAAACATTAAAATTATACATATAATAATTATAACAGATCCTAATTATACTTAATGCTGTTGTTATTCGTAAATTATTGTTAAAAAAATAACAAAAATGTAGTAGAGAAATTGTTTTGTAACGATTCGTTGAATTAGCTTCACAAAACCACATGAGATGTATTTTAAACGAATGAGCTTATCTTCTTGTTGTTTATTTTGATTTTAAATTGCCTCTAGCTGTTACTATTGATTATCTTTTGCATTTTCCTTCTATTTTTTTACATTTTAATAATCATTGGAATTTTTTTATAACAATAATATTTGCGTCCGTATTCACGTTCTAGTCGTAACGCAGGTCCTCGAACGTATTATGTTATATTCACATTTTGTTTTGAAACTTTTCATAGAGTATCGCAGTTCACCAACCCTAAGTCTATATGTGGATAGAGACCTGATTATATATTATAGTGATTAGTTATAAACCGAGAGAGCAGATCGCTTCATGAGTACATATTCTTGTAACGACTCTCTCCTATAGTGAAGCTTTGCGTGTGATAGCACACTTGTTATTGTTAAGAATTACTTGATTACTTAGATACACACACACATACATGGCACATAACGTTATGTCTTGTTGGACATATCTTAATGAATTTCGATTCATTTATTTTTATTTGCACCTTTTGTGCCTATTTGAGTGATAAACACACTACTGATGTTTGTACATCGTCTGCAGCTCGTACTTGTCTGTTGCGTTTGATAGTTATAAACAGGGTTATATATACAGTAAACAGACAACGCTTTAAATAAAAGTCTAAAATTAATAAATTATTGCTTAGTCAATTTGGTAATCAAAAATATTAGTAAATATTATATTTAGTAGTCGGCACATTTACATTTACAATACGTAGTTGTTAACGAGCAGCGATCACAATAAACGTAACAAAATAAATAATAATGCGGCGCAAGTGACCACCTCGGAACACCTCGGACTCTCGGACTTTATATATTTTTGTTTTTGTTTATTTTTGTATATTTTATTTGCAACTTGAGTCGTTAAAACAACTGTTTTAACGACTCAAGAAACACTTCAATAGCAAAATCAAACTTGATTTTGCTATTGAAGTGTTTCTACTTGTATTGAACATTTCTATATCTCAGGTCACTCTGTCACGATCCTCGGCGACCTGCAGGCGCACGAGGTGAGTGGCGGCGCGTTACCTTGGCGAGCCCCAGCGTTGGGAAGCTCTCGAAGTGCAGCTGCGCCTCCTCGCCGGGCTGGCCGGCGCGCTGGCCCAGCAGCGTGCGCGCCGCCGCCAGCGTGGGCACCGACATGCCGTCGCCCAGGAACATCACCACGTTGCGCGCCTTGGCACCGCCCTCGCCACCGAGCTGCTCCACGCGCGCCGCCAGGTCGTCCTGCGCGTGCTGCACCCAGTGCTGGGCGGTAGTCTCGCGCAGGGCCCGAGCCCCCTGGGGCGACACGGGCCCCAGTCGCGGGTGGTAGCGGTCGGGGTCGAGCGCGGCCGCCAGCGCGAGGGTCGCCATCACCACCGTCACCGTCACTCTCATGTTGGTCACAGTCATGTTGGAGAAGTGGGGACCCGTCGGACTCGCTGCGCATTTATTGAGTCGCCACTATCTAATCTTGCCGCGACTATCGGCAATCGTCGATCGGCTGGCGATTCCGTTACGTCGTTAATTATAACGTACGCTCTGCGATTATACGTGACCTATCTACATAATTATTATTATATGTCTAATTTGTTATAGAAAGTTGAAAGGTTTAACAGCGTCCCATTTCATTTTTATTATATGTAGTAACAGAAGGAGCGTCCAATCGTCGCATTGCCACCCCAAAAGGCGCGCCGAAGCGGCTCACCCTTCGTGAGTACGTCTTAGTCGCATAATGGCTAGTAACGTGTCAAGACCTGTCGTGTGAGTTCCGTTTATGATGTAATTATGCCCTCTTGTGTTGTTCCCACGTCTAAAAATGTTTCTGGTTCTATTAAGAAGCATAAGGGAATCACATTTCATCGGCAAATAACGAATAATGACGTATATTCTAATATATAAAATTCACGTGTCACAGTATTAGTTACCGTACTCCTCCGAAACGGCTAGACCGATTCTTATGAAATTTTGTATGCACATTCAGCAGGTCTGAGAATCGGCTAACATCTATTTTTCAAAGTTTTTTTTTTTAGTATGGCAAAACAACGTTTGCCGGGTCAGCTAGTATTAATATAAATAAAATTATTTTAATTGGACTCGCACACGTACGAATTGGGTGAACCCAATCTTAATGTGTTGACACTTTTTGTAAAGCATTCTCCCTTGTTTATAATTTGTGCACAACCTATCGTTGCCACCTATTCACTAACTTTAATGTAGTTTTACGGTCTTATTCATAATGACTTATCGGAGGTTTAAACGGAGATTTTATCGGAGAGATAATAAACGTTTTAGCGTAAAAAGACTAATATGAATGACAAGTTTTGACAATTTTCGCGAACCTATTTTAGCGAAATATTGAACCTCCGATAAGTCAATATGAATAAGACCATTAATATTTAACCCTTGAATAGGTATGTACTATGTATTAAACATATTAACGTAAATATTTTGACAACGTTTATGTTAACTTAGCCTGTTCCCGTGTTTTGGTCGTGCAATGATGCTGAGCTGATAATAGACGGCTTTATTCATTGTTCATTTTTGAGAATTACATTCAATTATAAGATTATTATTGTGTTAGTTAAAAGTAGGTACTAATGGTAGTTAACCATGAATCATACCACAGTCTTCGAAGATGCGCCTTACAATTGTTATATTGGTCATCAGAAATAGCCATGGCTGCGCCCCGCTCGTGATCATCTTTCAATAAAAAATTTACTAATCATAAAAAGAGCGAGAATTTTATTTAGTTATAATTTTATAAAAACATTTTTAAAAACTATGTCTCCAAGGGAGACACAATTTAACTTATTTAACTACCATGTGAGGAGTAATCTATAGATGTCTATCGGCTACCGAGGCGTAGTGGCGTATGTGAAAATAAACTTAAGTTAAGTTTTATCTTCATTGTATCTTCGTTGTATCTTAGCAATAAATTGGGACGCAACGTGATGGCCAGCTGATCGCCTATTAGCGATAGTCGAGTTACGATTAGATAGTGACAATCTATTAAATACACGGCGATAGTTCATCGTCGTCCCACTCGTCCAGTTCGCGGCCGACATGAGACTGCTGGTAACGCTGGTGACCCTCGCGGTGGTAGCGGTCAAGTCCGAGCCGGACCGCTACCACCCGCAGGAGATGCGCGGGATTCCACTGGACGCGCGCGTGTTGCGGGAGACCACAAGCCAGCACTGGGTGCAACACGCCCAGGACGACCTAGCGGCGCGCGTGAAGCGGGCTGGCGACGACGGCGGTGCCAAGGCGCGCAACGTCGTGATGTTCCTGGGCGACGGCATGTCGGTGCCCACGCTGGCGGCGGCGCGCACGCTGCTGGGCCAGCGCGCCGGCCAGCCTGGCGAGGAGGCGCAGCTGCACTTCGAGAGCTTCCCAACGCTGGGGCTCGCCAAGGTATCACGCCGCTACTCACCTCGTGCGTCTGCCGAACTGCTACCGACTGTCATAATCTGCGAAACAAGTTATGCCCGATTGTTTTGACGATTCTAGTTACTAATTAAGTTATAACTGTGTTCAGTACACGTGGTGAAATATTTCAGAAACCGCATTTATACTCCTTTCACACAACGTCCTCTGGTCCAAGCTAAGCTTATATGCTTGTGTTATGGGTACCAGAATACGGATAGAATACATATACTACTTTTCTTTTGTAAATACATACTTATAATACATAGAAACACAGAAGCAGTACAAACATTTGTATGACAATTAGAAAAATCACACAAATGATTTTCCCGAGCGGGAATCGAACCCGCGACCTTTTGATCGGCAGTCCGTTACATAAACCACTCAACCACGACGCTCGTCAAATTAATACATACACACATGATGTGAATAATAATTAACGACCTAATATGTAATTTTTCAGACGTACTGCGTTAACTCGCAGATCCCAGACTCCGCGTGCACGGCCACGTCGTACCTGGGCGGCGTCAAGACGAACCAGGGCATGCTGGGGCTCACAGCCGCCGTGACCCGGGGCGACTGTGTGGCGGGACGCAACGAGGCCAACTACGTGGCGTCCATCGCCGAGTGGGCGCTCGCTGACGGACGAGACGCCGGTAACTGCAGTGTCGCCATAGTGGCCACAAATACTTACTTACACCATCACTTTTCACTACTCAATATACAATACCAAGTTAAATAACAGTGAAATCGACGGTAATCGGTTGAAATTACAATAAAAAAATTGTAACAGGAATGATTTTCCTGCAATAAGAGTTCAAGTGGTAACAGAGCCCTCTATTTGATCGACAGGTATCGTAACAACGACGCGCGTGACGCACGCGTCCCCGGGCGGCACGTTCGCCAAGTCCGCGGACAGGAACTGGGAGACGGACGCGGACATCACGGGGGCCGGCTTCGACACGGACACGTGTCCCGACATAACGCACCAGCTCGTGCACATGTACCCTGGGAACCAGTTCAAGGTAAGGCTCTGTACCAGCTGGCTTTCGCTCTCTCCCTTTTACTGTTCTGCTCACTGTCTTCATTGTGTGCAGGTTATCCTGGGCGGAGGCAGACGTACCTTCCTGCCGACCACCGTCATCGACGAGGAGGGCACGGCCGGCAGAAGGACGGACGGACGAAATTTGATCGAGGAGTGGCAGCAGGACAAGAGGGATCGCAATGTTACTTTCAGCTACGTGTGGAACAGAAACGAACTAATGGCCCTCAATAATAATCTGCCCGAATATTTATTGGGATTATTCGAGACTACTCACTTGCTTTATAACTTGGAATCAAATATAGAAACCGAACCGACCCTCGCCGAGCTCACCGAGACGGCTATTAAAATGCTGAGTCGCAACGAGAAGGGATTCTTCTTATTCGTAGAGGGTGGACGCATCGACCACGCTCATCACGACAACTACGTGCACCTGGCTCTGGACGAGACAATCGAGATGGACAAAGCGGTGAAGCGTGCCACCGAGCTGCTGTCCGAGGAGGACTCCCTCATAGTGGTGACCGCAGATCACGCTCACGTCATGGCATTCAACGGATACTCCGCTAGGGGCAACGATATCTTTGGTGCCTCGAGAGACAGGGACGAGGATAACGTACCATATATGACCCTTTCCTACACAAACGGACCCGGTTTTCGACCACATCTCAACGGAATCAGGACTGATGTTACAAGTGACCAGAATTACGGTGAGTTTATTATTTAAGATGTTGTCTATGCAGGATGACTATAGTGTTGTGATCAGCTGCCATGCAAGTCAGCTACTGGTGGCCTGTGCTATAACTGGCACAAGTAAATCTGTTTGTTGTCAGGCAACACACGGTGGCGCGCGCACGTGGACGTGCCGCTCGACTCGGAGACGCACGGCGGCGACGACGTGGCGGTGTTCGCGCGCGGGCCGCAGCACGAGTTGTTCACGGGGCTGTACGAGCAGCACCACCTGCCGCACCGCATGGCCTACGCGGCCTGCATGGGGCCCGGCCTGCACGCCTGCTCCGCCGCCTCGCTCGCACACCTCTCCCTCTCGCTCGCACTCGCTACGCTCTTCTGGCTCTCCCTGTCACTCAACTGTTAGATATTTAAGTATAACACATCGTTCTATGCTACTAAAATACTCAACTTTTATTTTGTATATTTTATGTTAAATAATAAATATTTATTGCTATTTGAAAATTCTTTATTCAACATATATATTCAACATATAGTATACAAAACGGCAGTAATAAACACATAATATAATATGACCTAAACAAAAATTAGTACATATGATTAATTACAGCTAGAAAAATCTAAATTATAAAAAATGTGCCTTTTTAGGGTTTCATACAAAAAAGAAACTCTTATTGAATCACTTCCATATCCGTCTGTCTGACTGTGTGTCTCTCCGTCTGTCCAATGTTTATTACCCAGTGACGGTACAAAGTACAAAAACAACATCGATATAGTCTCTTACTGCAAAAACTACTATAAACCTTTTACATCTACGCATTTGAAAAAATATAACTAAATTGTCCGCCCATATTACTAGGAATGGTTAAATCTCAGTGTTTAATTTGTTATGTTGGCCTTGGCAACTAATCATTTAAGTTTAATATTTTGCTAAGTATAAGGCCCTCTGACTTAGTTACCAAAGGGCCTTTTATAACCTTGGTAAAATGTAAATACCAAAACTAAACTTAAACACAAAATCTTGTAAAGTTAGATACTGTTTACAACATTAAAATAAATAAAAATATTGCTGAACTAATGTAATTGTTTAACTTCTGGTGAATAAGTGAACCTTACTTAGGTTCTATTTCATTAAGAATTTTGTTTCAAAATATAAATAAATATTATAGTACATTTTACACAACATCCTCTGTATAAGAAATTATATTTATATATCAAAATTAAATGGTATTCTACTGACTTATCATTAATAAGTTGGCGTTTGCAGATAGCACCAATGGATAAGAAAAAACTACGTTCAGCTGTACATGTGTAATGAAGAAACTCTTGTGTTTATTATCTATGATTTAATCTATTGCAAAGTTGTAGCAATAGCTTGGTGATAAATTTGTAGTGTATTGTTATATTCACAATGTTATTTACAATATAATAATACATTTACAATATAATAATACATTCAGCATGTATATTAACATTTCAAACAAGATACATGAAAATGAATAAAAATTCCTGGAATTTACAGTAAGGGATTCACGGAGAAATAACTTTATTGATATATTTCTCATGCAAGCTAACTAATGGTTGAGTGTACAAAAAGAGCAATTACTTACTGAGCAGTAAGTTAGAATGCAATCTATTGAAATGTTTGTATTACCACAGGTTATCAACCTGTGGTAACATTTGTGTTCAAAGGAGATGACTAAATAAAGTATGGACGACTGCCCCAGCAATGTACAAACATGGCACCTAGCAGTATATAACACTGAATGGCTGAATATTAGTATTTTATACAAAAAAAGTTCCAGGAACTTGTTATAATTTTGCAATCCTGAAAATAAAATGGATTAACTCCTACGTCAATAGGTACAAAACCTTCAAACAAATGTCATTGCAATGAACTTTTACGTAGGCATTTGAATGTATCTGCTATAAATAATAGTGATAATTGTATTTTTATATTAATAAATAAATAAATATTCACGGACATTTCACACAACGTCCTCTGGTCCCAAGCTAAGCTTATTATGCTTGCATTATGGGTGCCAGAATACATCTACTTTTCTTTTGTAAATAGGTACATAGAAAACACCCAGACGCACTACAAACACTTGTATGACATTTATGGATATCACACAAATGATTTTCCAAAGCGGGATCGAACCCGCGACTTCGTGATTGGCAGTCCATTACATAAACTATATACTATAACTATATTGAACCAATCTACCTTCTAGTGATAATCTGATCATAATCTGTTTGTTGATAGATCCGTACAGACAAACACTCTGGGGAACTTAATTAATATGTGGTGATTAATAAATCATACTTTCCTGATAAGTTCAAGTCATGAACAAACCCAATAACATTGCCCGACCCGAGTATCAGACCCAGGACCTCGTGATCTGTGGTAAAGGTGTTGAAATAAAGGAAAATAAAAATGCTATTTCTTTACTTATTTATTCATACAGCCAGTCTAACAAGAACATTATCCAAAAATGAAGCCGGAGCTGATATTGTGTTAATTAGGTAGGTTTAATTCCGGTTCTGACATAGGTCTAGGTGCTGGTTCAGGTCCGGCTTGTGGTTCAGGTGCAGGTCCAGGCAGATTTACCCGATTTTGATCTTAGTTTATCTGCCTTTGATGTCTCATCCAACAGGGATGACATGCATAATACATAGCCTAAAAAAGTGAATTTAAGGTCATCATTATACTGAAATATAAGGAGATCTAAATGTCCACTTACATTAGGTGGTTTTGGGTGTTTCCATGTATTATAAGTATGTATTTACAAAAAAAAAGTAGTATATGTATTCTATCCGTATTCTGGTACCCATAACACAAGCATAAAAGCTTAGCTTGGGACCAAAGGATGTTGTGTGAAATGTCCCAGAATATTTAATATTATTATTTATTACACTACAGCAAGCAAAAATTAAACAATGTAGGAATTAAATACAAACATATAATAAACAAACGAAAATATTGCAAAGAATAGCAGCCAATCTTATAGAAGCCTATAAGTGTCCAGAGGAACAACTTAAGACTTAAGGACTTGTTTTTATTACCCAAGTGATTCTATAAACACCTATACAATTGTATTCTATCTTTCTTCACTCTCAAATCATTCTGATCGGATGTTAGCTCAATATGACATTCAGAGAGAGGTTAGAGACAGCTCTGACTATTTATAGGCCGAGAAACTTGATCTCTAAAGAGGAAGATGAACCATGCTACCGGGTGGCCATGTATTATGTTATGAAAGGACTCACTGTGTTTGAAAACGATTTTATTTACCTGATGAAAAGCTTGATGTGACATGGGCAAATTCTGCAACATGGGGTCGTATCTTTCCACTACATGGCATCGTATACTTCTCACAGAACGACCACATACTATGCACACCATTGTATGGCCAAATAAACGAACATCAGTTGAAAAACTTTTGTTCCATGTTTCTTATATTTATTAGTTCTAGAATGATTCTAACTGGATATTTACCTCAATTGTTAACCATCGAGCTAAGATAGTAAACAGCAGGCAATGAAGAGGTGATATGCCGCCGCAGTCTTTGCGTGGCAACACCGTAGTTTATGCATTGCATGATGAATTGATTGCAGTTCAAGTCCGTGTCGAGTAGCGAGAGTTCAATAGGTAGGCGAGCACACACAATTACTCCAAAAATAATAAAACAAAAGTCAACGAAAAGCAAACGACGTCTGATAGTCTGACGTGACGTTTAGGGATGACGATTACTGATTAAAAAATCGATTTTTAAATCGTTTCAAATAGTAACCCGATGCAATAATTTCTAAAAAAATTATTAATTTTTTAAAATCTGTGTTTATAATAATTTTTATAGCAATATTAAAGTATCAGGTATAAAATAAGACATTTATTTTCTATGTATTTGGAACATTAAAAAGATCTACTTTAATGGATTTCAGTGATCGATATTTATATCGACATTGATCGATGTTTATTCGCCATCGCCAATGTCGAGCATCCCTAGTCTGTATGATTGACTTTAACATGTCGGAAAATAAAAAGCAATTAAGATACTTTTTTATGTTCAAAAGTTCACGAAAGTTCTAGGAATTTATAAAACACTAAATAATTCATCAATTAATTTTTAAATATTACGCGATATTGTAGGATTCCTGTACATGCTTGGGGCAGTCATTTAGTCATCGCCTTTAACTTGGTCACATAATTATTTGAAAATCAT